>CAUYPK010033995.1:0-74133 GCA_963574355.1 Loris lydekkerianus
GGATTGCCTCACACCGGCATTTTGTACTTTGGCGATTGGTAAAGAGGGAGTAAAATTAACATGGTTGTTAAACCCCCCCCCCCCCTTTTTTAAATTTCTTAATTGTGCTTTGGTGTTGGGAATTATTTCTGAGGGATAACCCATATTTCTTGGTTAATTAACCCTTTACTGCTGGTCAAGAATTTTCTTTTATAATGTTACATCCCCCGACTATAATCCCACAAGTGAAAAAGGGCTAGGAAACCTTGGCCCATAGGAACTAGGAGGCCACCTTCCTATTCCAGGGGCTGTTGCCTGGCACACCAGCCTAAACAGAAGAGGATCCATTTGAAAGGACATACCATGTCCCGTCTCAGAATTTTAGGAAACTTCAAAGAACATAAAAACATAAAAAAATTTATATTTTTTGCAACTAGCCACAAATTTGCATTTGAGGATTAGAGATTGAAGAGGCAGGAGGAATCTGTCTGTTCCTCAAAACGTTAAGCATCCTGTTGGCATGTGACTCAGCAATTCCACCCCCAGGTAGAACTGAAAGCGCGTGTCCACACGAAAGCAGCATTATTCACACTAGCCACAAACTGTAAAGGATCCAAATCTATCTCCATCAATTGATGAACAGATAGATAAAATGTGGCTCACGCTACAGTGGAATACTATTCAGCCTTAAAAAGGAATGCAGCAATCCATAGTACGACAAGAATGAACCCTGGAAACATCGTGCTAAGTGAAAGAAGCCAGACACAAAAGGCCACATGTCATTTTGTTCTATGTATAAGAAATACACAGACTAGACAAATCCAGAGCAGAAACAGATTGGTGGTTGTCAGGGGGCAAGGGGAGGGGTGAATGGGAAATGAATGCTAGTGGAGAATGAATTTCTTTTTCAGATCATAGATATATCACAGTTAGTGAATACACTCTAAACTACTGAACTGAACATTGAATTTTTTTTTTTTTTTTGGGGGGGGGAGACAGAGTCTCAATTTGTCGCCCTGGGTAGAGTGCAGTAGCATCATCATAGCTCATAGCAATCTCAAACTGTTGGGCTCAAGAGATCCTGTTGCCTCAGCCTCCAGAGTAGCTGGGATGATAGACACTTGCCACTAAACTTGACAAGTTTTTTTCTATTTTCAGTACAAACAGGGTCTCCCTCTTGCTGGGGCTGGTCTTAAACTCCTGAGCTCAAGCAATCCACCCTCCTCGGCCTCCCAGAGTGCTGGGATTATAGGCGTGAGCCACCTCTCCTGGCCCAGTGAACTGAATTTTATGTTACACAAATTACATCTCAATAAGGAAAAAAACATAAAACTATTTTTTAAAAAGAGCTAACAATATAGCCGAGCATTGTGGTGGGTGCCTGTAGTCTGGGGCAAGAGAATCACCTAAGCCCAAGAGCTGGAGGTTGCCAAGCATGCCATGGCACTTTACCAAGGGTGACAAAGTAAGACTCTGTCTCTAAAAAAAAAAAAAAGCCACTAACAATAGTGGCTAACCAGGCAATTAGGGCACCTTTAACAAGGTGATGACTCCTTAAAAAAAAAAAAACCACACTTCATTTCTGTGCCTTGGTTTCCTCATTTGTAAAACGAAGGTAACAGTAGAATCTAACTCTTGCAGTGGTTGTCAGGATTAGAAAGGATTGCAACAACACCTGACCCACAGCAAATGCTGTATAAGAAAAAAGAAACCTGGGCAGTGCCTGTGGCTCAAAGGAGTAGGGCGCTGGCCCCATGCATATATGCCGGAGGTGGTGGGTTCAAACCCAGCCCCGGCCACCCAAAAAAACTGCAAAAAAAAAAAAAAAAAAAAGGAAAAGAAAAAGAAAAAAGAAACCTGTGGACTCAGGCTGGTTCTGAGGTTACAAGCATGCTTTCCTGATGTCAAACTTTTTTTCTTTCTAGGCCCTTTTTTAAAGAAATGAGATCTTACTGTTGTTGCCCATGCTGGACTTGAACTCCTGGGCTCAAGTGATCTTCCTGCCTCAGCCTCTGAGTAGCTGAAACTGCAGGCATGTACCCAGCAAAAACTTCTTTTAAGCATTGTTTTCTAATTGCAAAACTAATACATGTTCATTGTTCTTGGTGATATTTCGCCTTGTTATGAGATATTCTACTACGTCATTTAAAGGCAGCATAGAATGTGATTATAAGAAGGAACTGTAGATGCATTTTAAATAAAGTCTTCCAGTTTTGACTTTTTACTTGCAATACCCTTTCTCTTTCTCTTTTGTTAATGGAAAATGAGAGGATCATTGCTGCCTTCCAAAATGGCAGGGAGAGAGAGCCAGGACTTTTCAGTTGCAAGTGGCAGAAATCCAATTCACAATTTTAAGCCAAAAGAAAGAAGGGTGGAGGGAGGGATTTTTAAGGTTGTATCACTGGGTAGAATGTAGTGATGACTGGTTCCTTGGGCTCACCCAATGTCAACAGGGTAGCCTCTCTCACTCTGGTTGGCTGTCCCTTGCACATGGACTCTCCCCAACTAGGAAACAGCTGGTAACTTCCTCCCAGCTTCCCAACCTTACCTTTGTTAGCCAGCCCCACCTAGACCACAAGGCAAGGTGAGAGGAGGGGAATTCCCCCAAAAGATAAGAGACAGAACATCACAATTGGCAGACCAAAACAAAAGCAACAGCAATTTGCTTTAGAGAACAATCAACTCAGCAGGGAGTAGTGCTCAAGCCTATAATCACAGCACTCTGCAAGGCCCAGGCAAGAGGATTGCTTGATCTTAGGAGTTCAAGACCAGCCTGAGCAAAAGCGAGACTTCCATCTCTACAGAAAATAGAAAAACTAGCCAGGCATTGTGGCAGGCACCTGTAGTCCCAGCTACTTGGGAAACTGAGGCAAGAGAATTGCCTAAACCCAAGAGTTTGAGGTTGCTGTGAGCTCTGATGATGCCATGGCACTCTAAAGGAGCAACAGAGTGGGACTCTGTCTCAGAAAAAAAAAAAAAAGAAAGAAAAAAAAAAGAAGGAAGGAAGGGAGGGAGGGAGGGAGGGAAGGAATCAACTCCCCAAGAGAAATTTCTGGAGAAACTGTTATATGCTCAGCATAGGCTAAGACATGCAGGCAGATTGCAAGCAGATTAACCATAATGCCTTGACTTTGTATAACATCACTTCCCAGTGAAAAGATTGATTTTTGTATGCATTATCTGTTAACCCTTACAACTCCCAGTATTTATTAGCTTAATTTTACACATGACGGAAGACAAAGCTGAGACATGAACCCAAGTATACATCCCCCAAATACAGTGCTGTGTACTCACTAGACATGTACAAGGGACCACGCGAGGTGGAGAGAAGATGGCAGAGTAAATACCAGTCTTCAAGGGCCTCTCTGTCTAACACAAATGCTCCCAAACTGCCAAGTCAGGGTGGTACACAGCAGGGGCTGCTGAAGGGCTCCCTTCCAAGGAATGAGAGGCCCCAAGAACTGATGATTGGAAAGAGTTCCTGAAAGAGCACCTTGCAGGATGCAGGGAGACAAGAGGAGGGCAGACAGGCCAGGGTGGGACAATGACTGGCCATCTGTTAGACTTCCTCAGGAATCCGAGATCTGGTTGGCTGGGACAGAAGGAACCTGTAAGAAATCAGCAGAAGAACAATACAATAAACTTTTAAAAATATCTAGGAATCCCTCTTTAAAATGATTTACATGTATTAAATCATTCATTTAATTCTCCCAAATATTTTAAGAAATAGGCCCCCTTATGATGCCCATTTTACAGAGGAGGAAATCGATGCACAGAAAGGTGTGAGTGGCTTGCCACGGGTCAGAGTGACTGAGCAGAGACGTAAACCCAGCTGGAAACCACTGGGTTCCATGTGCTCTTAGCAACTATACTAAGCTGGCGATGGAGGACGTTCCACAGCCAGCTAGAAAACACCTTTGCTACAGGTAAAAGATAATGCTTGTGTTCTAGGGAAACTGCACCCTGGAGAAACACTTCCTAAGGAGGGGGCTGCCATCAACCCCAACGCAGGCTGCTCACACACACACACACACACACACACACACCCAGAACCCATGTACACAATCTTTACGGGAACCTCCACCCTGAAGTCTACTCCTATTCAAGCACTAACTCTTCAAGATGAGAAACGCTTATGTAAAAAGCATTCCTCTCCCTCTACCTCCTTTTGCCCAGTACCTTCCTTCCCACACCCATGTCTCCATGTTCTCACCCAGCTTTGCCCAATTCGGAACCCAAAGGTCCTAATAAAATGTTCTCATACCACCGTGTGAATGAGTGGCACGCTTCAAATAACTGCCTTGGTGACAAATGGCCACCCTCCAAATAGAAGCTACTCAGGCCAATTTCCTTGGCCGGCTTCCCACTGCTATGTCAGGAATTAATTTGGATCATGGCTTCCCTCCCATTTTCTCTCCCTTGGTGGTACCATTCTTCTCGTCCTCCCACCCCCATCCCCGAACTGGCCCACTCCGTCCTGTCCAGTTCAGAGGCAGCCTTTGCCAAAGGCCCCGAGGGTTAAACCCTGAAGTGGTGGCTTCAAGTTTGCTGTGTTTTTACTGCTTTGATCTCTAACTAACCCTAAGAGATGGGCATTGTAATGGTCCCATTTCCAGATCTGCCCATGGTCTCACAGCTTGTAAGTCGCAGAGCCGGGATTCAAACCAGCACTGTCCTGCGCAGGCCTGGATAAGCACCCGGTCAGCAAGAGTCAAGTTCCAGGGAAGAACCTCTCTTCCTACCATGCAAATGACCTTCTGCTCTCGGCCATTCCACTCCCTACTTGTTCCTGAGGCAGCTAGGAACTGGCTTCTTCCCCAACTCTGAACTGACTCTTCCTTGTTCCTCACATCCTTAGCTGCACCACAATCACCATCTCTTTTGGGTCCTTGATAGTACTTCCTTAGTAAACAGCATGCTCTAGTGTCTCCACCTGGGGGCTCCCCTACCTTCTGGACCCCCAGTTCCTCCATAGTGCCTCTGTCTCTCCTTGCCCTTGGTGCCAAAGCCTATGGGTTCCCCTTCCCTGTTTCCTAACTGATGCCAAACAGAGGGGGGGATCTTTATGTTCAAGATCTTCCATCTAACACGTTTACATCTGATTTCACATCAGTTCCCCAAGCCAAAGCTCCCTTCCAAACTCATCAAAGGAATTTTAAAAAATATTCTCCGAGAGCAAATATTCCTTTGCATTTTAACACGCAACAAAGGTCTAGAAATATCTCCAGGCTGGCTACTCTCTGCTTATCTGTGGGATCTAGTCTCAGCCCTTCTCTTGCGGGCTCCACACACCAGGCTGATCCACATCATCTCTTTCTAAGAACCCCCTTGCCCTCAGGTTGCCAGGTGGGTTGAGCCAGTGAGAGACACGGGGAGGAGAAGGGGGTTGGGGGGAAGGCTGAGCTTGGGGTATTTTCCCCAGCTCCCTCCCCATGCCGCTGGTTGGCCGTGGCTGTGACTTCTTTAGATATCCCTGCTCTAGCCTTCCCTGGCCATGGTCCCCACCTCTGAACTCCTCATAAATGGTCACCCTTCAAATTCCCCCATCACATCCTCCTTCCTGATTCCCCTGCAGACCCTTATCGATATACCCTCAATGGTGGAATTCAGAAGTGACTCCCACTAAGGACAGGCTCTTTGGGAGCTCTGGGTATCACAGCATTTGGGGGACCATCTTCTTCTAACCAGGCCTTGGCCCACTAGTGACTCCTTCACAAGATGACACTGAGGAGAAACAGAAAGCTAAATGAGGACAGGGCAAACCTGCTCCTCCTCCACCCACCCCACTCCTCACTGGGAGACGCAGGATTTGACAGACAGGCTCCCCAGGAGAAGGAGGAAATTCCCATTGCTAACAAAGTCGCAACAAAGCCAGAGTTCTCAGCCCTATGATGGGGCTGGCGACTGGGCCTGAAGCCTGAAATGCAAGACCTGGGAACCTTCGAGCTGACAAGGATCCTTTATTTTTTTTTTTAAAGATCCGTTTCTGTCAACTGCCCTGAGAACCTCCTTCTTTCCACCAATGCCCTTGCCTTTCATTTCGAAGACAAGTCTGTCACTGACATGGGGAACTCAGACTCACACTTCCTCTGGCAGTTGTTGGTCAGATCTCTTTACAAATCTGCTAATGATTTTGAGTTCTGCTGCTAGACTGACACACATCATCAGGGAAAAAATGTTATGTAACTGGAAATGATTAGAAAATAAGGCTTCAAGCAGCATGTTTAGAAATTTCACTCTCTACCCAATTTGGGGATGAGTTTTCACAAATCAGCATTGGAAGCCTTGTAGGCATGAGAATTCAGCTTCAGTTAAGAGCAGACACCTTGGAACAAGGCTTGTCACAGGCATGTACCCTTGGTCTTCACATCAGTCAGCTAGATTCTTCCCCTCACATTCTCCCCACAAAAATAATTTCAAAGCTGTCCTTAGGCATATCATAGGAAAGGAAACCCAAGTGACCACATACTAAAAGGTGCCCAGCATTAGTTATCAGGAAGATGAGAAAACCACAGAGTGATTCTGAAAGGTACAGAAAAAAAATCAGACCCATGGATGCTTCTGGTGGAACAAAGGGACAGCTGGACAGAACTTCCTGGGGTGATGGTCATGTTCTCCCTATTTTTTTGTTTGTTATGGTTTGGTTTTTGTGGAGACAGAGTCTCACTATGTCACCCAGGCAGAGTGACATGGCGTCACAGCTCACAGCAACCTCAAACTCTTGGGCTCAAGCAATCCTCTTGCCTCAGCCTCTGGAGTAGCTGAGACTACAGGCACCCGCCACAACACCAGGCTTTTCTTTTTTTTTTTTTTTTCAAGAGACATGTGCTTAGGCTGGTCTCCAAGGAACCTGTGAGCTCAGGTAATCCACCCACCTCCGCCTCCCAGAGTGCTGGGATTACAGGTGTGAGCCACTGACAGAGTTTAGGTTGCATAGGTGTTTGCATTTGTCAAAACTCCCCAAGTGGCCCCTAAGATATGTGTATTTGATTGTATGCAAACTACACTTCAAAAATAACTATAAACATTGTACTCTGGCTAATGTTCTGTATGTTGAAGTGCTTAAGATGAGGTATACTGCTGTTCTCAACTTCCTCTGAAATGCTCTTGAAAAACTAAGATTGACAGACAGATGAAGGTTAGATATGCGATACAGAAAGTATAATAAAATGTTAATGGCAGAATCTAGATGAGGGGTAGATGAGTGTGCACTATAAAATTCTTGCAACTTTCAAAGTTTTCATAATAAAAACTTGAAAAAAAAATTAAAAAGGTAAAGATAAAGGGCAGCACCTGTGGCTCAAAGGAGTAGGGCGCTAGCCCCATATGGCGGAGGTGGCGGGTTCAAACCCAGCTCCAGCCAAACACTGCAGAAAAAAAAAAAAGGTAAAGATAAAACACACACACACTCAAGCAAATGACTAGAATTTTAAAAGCTGACTATACCGCACACAGACAAGGATGTAGAACCATGGGAACCCACAGACATTGCCAGTGGGGATGGAAAACTATTTGGTAGCATTTTCCAAAACTAAACATCTGATACGCATACTCCGTGACTCAGCAATCCTACTGCCAGGTGTATACCCGACACAGACGAGAGCTTTCATCCACCAAAAACATGTTCGAGAATGTTCAAGTTAGCACTACTCATCACCATGTGAGACAACCCAACTGTCCACCAGGAGGAGAATCAATAACAGGTGGTAAATTCATTCATGTGGTGACATGCGGCAGACAGCAATGAGAGTGAACCACATCATGGGTGCATCTCACAACCTGCACGTTGAATGAAAGGAAGTCAGATACCCACCACCACCACTACCAAACAGAGTAGTACCTCCTCCGTGCCCTGTTTACATAAAAGGGCAAAATTAATAAATGGTATAGAAGCCAAGACCACGAACACCTTTGCAAGACAGCACTAACTTGCAGGGAAGATTCCTGAGATCCTGGTAAGGTTCTGTGTCCTGGGGTGGGTGGTCATTCTGAGTGTTCTCAGTTTGTGAAAATGTGGTGTGAGCATTCTTCTGTATAGATTGTATGTTAGTTTTTTTAAAAAAAGAATGGATCTTCAGGCTTGGCACCTGGAACACAGTGTTTACGGTACCAGCTGCATACACTGAGGCTGGCGGGTTCGAACCCAGCCCAGGCCAGCTAAGCAACAATGACAACTGCAACAGAAAAACAGCCAAGCGTTGTGGCAGGCGCCTGCACTCCCAGCTACTTGGGAAGCTGAGGCAAGAGAATTGCATAAGCCCAAGAGTTTGAGGTTGTTGTGAGCTATGACACCATGGCACTCTACTGAGGGTGACATAGTGAGATTCTGTCTCAAAAAAAAAAAAAAAAAAAAAAGAATGGATCTTCAAGCAATCTGTAGAAGTCAGGAGTTGGAGGGTATGCTTAACTGTTTACTCTTTGCTTCCATGCCTATTCTTATTGCCTATTTAAAAGATGAACATTAAGTAAATCTGTCACAGGACCACATAGAACTGAGAGTGACTTCAAAGACTACCTGTTTAACTCCCCCCTTTTACAGACACTGAGAGCTGGGGCTAAGAAAGACTGGCACAGGTTACCTAGCCAGGGATGACAATGGCACCATAGAGCCTGTGAACCCCAACTTCTCTCTGTGGCTAAGCCTCTGCCATCTCACTATGACTGCCTGGGTTCACTGTTGCCACCTGGAAAATCACATTACAGGTTCACATACGGCACCTTCCTCTAACTACTATATAGAAAGTTTATAACGTGGGTTTTAATGAATTAATTTTTTTTTAGGGAAAGGGCATCACTATGCTGCCCAGCTGGAGTGCAGTGGCTATTCAGAGGCACCAAGGTAGAGTACTAGACTCTCGAACTCCTGGCCTCAAGTGATTCTCTTCCCTCAACCTCCGGAGTAGCTAAGACTATGGGGTGACCACCAGTGCACTCAGCCATGATACAGTTTTTGACAGGACACAGTAGGTTGCCAATCACAGAAATCTAACCCACACATACACAATGAAGATGTGTCGGTACTAACTGGCACATATCACTTGGGAGTTCAAGAGAATATGACCTTCAGGTACAGAGAGATCCAAATGCTTAAATAATACTTCATTAGCTCTGTTTTCTTTTTTGCTAGCTTCATTCTCAGGTGCTCCCCAGGTATTATCAAAGACAATCTTGGCAACTCTAAGTTTATAATCTTCCTAGCTTTAACAACCCCAGGGGAGAAAAGTTATCTTTCCCAAATTATATAGCAAAAGGTCCTGGGGAGAAGGACGAATCCCATGGAACCAGTTTGGGCCACATGTCCATTTATGATTCACTGTAGCAAGCAGAATTCATGTCAAGGCCGAGTCCAACCAAACCAAAACCAGCTCCGAACAAACCATTCATTTTCTGTTAATTCACTGCATCATTGGTCTCCCAAAGAAAAATTGAGGTGTTACCACCAGAAGAAAATGAATAAGAGACAAGAAATGATGGCTCGTCGCCTGTAGCTCAAGTGGCTAAAACACCAGCCACATACACCTGAGCTGGCAGGTTTGAATCCAGCCCAGGCCTGCCAAACATCAATGACGGTTGTAACCAAAAAACAGCTGGGTGTTGTGGCAGGCGCCTGTAGTCCCAGCTACTTGGGAGGCAGAGGCAGGAGAATCACTTGAGCCCAGGAGTTGGAGGTTGCTATGAGCTGTGATGCCACAGCCCTCTACCCAGGGCAACAGCTTCAGGCTCTGTATCAAAAAAAAAAAAAAAAAAAAAAAGAGACAACAAATGAGAAATACCTACTACAGTGGATGTCCTCTTGTTCCCTAATTCAAGCATTATAAAAGAATTCCATCACGTCAACAGGAAATGAAGGTGGCAACATTGAACTTGAGCTTCCTGTAGGCTCACATTCCCTCAACATTTCAGCTGACCGTTCAACAGTTAATCTTGACAGAGCTCAGTTGTTCCACTTAGCCATTAAGTATTACATTTAAATCAAATATGCCCTCCAGTTCAAGCCAAAAACATCCAATGATAGATGATGGAGCCAAATAAAAATGTCAATTTGCCAATCTGCCCTGTAAAAAACGTCTTCCCAACATTCTGGCAGAACCTGCTGTGGGCTCTCACTCTGCAGGTGCTAATATCCCGCAGGCACAGGCTGGGTCCCTCTGGAGATGAACTGAGAGCAGTGACTTGGCTTAGGATCGTCCCTGCTCTGGCAGCAGGGCCTGAGGAAGCAGGAGCTGCCCAGTGTTAAAACCAACAGCCTGTGTTCAGAGGGCTGGGTGGGCTTATTTCAGGGGGTGGGGAGTAAAAATCACACTGAATTCTCACTCACTCTCTCTAGCAGGGAGCTGCACATTTTATGAATGGTGTGAACCACTCCTGGCTGTTCCTTCCTGAATTTATTTAAAGAATTTACCCTTCAAGTTTCCTGGGGTGCCCCTCCCACTTGTTCTTTACAAGCACTTCGGGAGAGCTCATTTCTTCTGATTTTTTTTTAAGAAGAGGAAAAAAGAGGGGGATTGCAAAGGTCCCAGTTTGAATCATTTTGGTTAAAGTTTGATCTTTCATGTCACTGATCATTCATCACGCTGCTTTTGCAGAGATGTATAAAATAAGAAAACACAGAGCCACACCTGACCAGGCTGGATTTTCCATGAATCCATAACTTGTTATAAAAGAATGGTATGAGTTGCCTATTAAAGATGTTTTAGAATGCTAAGTTAAATAAGCCTATCACAAAGGGCCAAATATTATATGATTCCGTTTAAATGAAGTACCTAAAGTAGTCAAATTCATAGAGGCAGAAAGTAGAATGGTGGTTGCCAGTGGCTGGAGGTGGGGAGGAGAGAATGGGGGATTTGTGTTTAATGGGTACAGAGTTTTAGTTTTGCGAGGTGAAAAAGGTTTTGGAGATAGATGTGGTGACGATGATGTGAATGTACTTAGTAGGTGAACTGTACCCTTAACAATGGCTAGGATGGTACGTTTTGTTACGTATATTTTAAAAAATAAATTAAAATGGACAAAGAAAAAAATGCCTTAAAATAGAAACACAGATTAGAACAAGAAATAAAAATGTCTAGGTATAAAAATGCTTTAGGCTGGGCATCATGGCTCACACCTGTAATCCTAGCATTCTATGAGGCCACAGGCAGGAGGATCACTTGAGGTTGGGAGTTGGAGATCAGGCTGAACAAGAGTGAGATCCTGTCTCTACAAAAACAATAGAAAAATTAGCCGGGAGTGATGGTGCACACCTGTCATCCTAGCTACTCGGGAGGCTGAGGCAGGAGGATGTCTTGAGCCCAGGAGTTTGAGGTTATGGTGAGCGAGGATGCTGCCCCTGCACTCCAACCCGGCCAACAGCCAAATTCTGTCTCAAAAACAAAAAATGCTTCAGAGAGGAATACACAATTTAGAATAAAGTTGAAAGAAACAAAAACATCTAACACAATTTTAATTAGCACCTTAAAAGATGCTAATTGGATGCAAATATTTATTGTCCTTTATCCGTCCCTCCTGCATCTTAGCTCAGTCTTTCTGCTTCAGTTTGGGCATAGGGCTGCGTTCTGAGGGCTGACAAGCCCTTGGTTTTGATCCATCCTTGGCATTGCCATCCTCCCAGCAAGCCCCTCAGAATTTCCATCATGAGAGTGATATTGCCTGTTGTTACAGTGACCTAGGACACCCTTTCTAGCCAGATGCCCTTAGGTTGGTGCCTCCAGCCCTCACCTGCTGAATGAGCATATTCAAAGTACTAACCACAGGGAGGGCCAATTAAATTAGAGAGTGCAGATAAAGTGCTCACTTAGCACACTGTATTGTGCAAAGGAAGAGACCAGGACACAACAGATGTCATTAACAACCCCCCAGCCTCCTGTGACATCCAGCTCAGCTCCAGTTTCTCACCTCTGCTGCTCACTGCAACCACACGGGAGCTTCACCTGGTCAGACGTCACTGGCCTGGTGTGGCCAGGGCATTGCTGTCCAGTTATGGTTCCCAGTGTGTGGCAGGATTAGAAATATGGCCCTGATTGGTCTTTCTCTTGGAAGAAAATGACCCCCCAAACAGTTGAACTCCTCTTGCCATAGATAGAGATGTACCTTCATCTTGCAGCTCCTAAAACACACAGAGCTGACTGCATGTGCAGCCCACAGGAACCTTTGTTCTGACCCCGGTGAGGGTTCTTGTGCCACCAACTCTGTACCCTCATCGATCTGCACTTCCTGGTCTTAGTAACACCTTTTATGCATCAATCCTATAGATCGCTCATGAGGTGGGCGAGCTCATCCAATGGTTTAAAACACTGGCTTTTTGCCAAGAATGCCTTTGAAAGGTCAAACCTTCCTTTTCCCTGAGACACCTAAAACAGAACAACTGTGCCCCCAAAGTCCATGTAAGCAGAGGACCCACTGCCTGCATCCTTACACCACACTTAGCTCTCCTACACAGAGCTGCTCAACTCCAGCCCCGCACTCACTGCAGCCCCCACAGGGAGAGACATCAGCCTCTTCTGGAAAGAGAGCCAGTGGCTCTCAGGGTCTGGAAACAGGACTCTTGGATGAGCTGGTTCAGACATTCTGTCACCCTACTACACAGGAAGGTTATTCTGCCCTTGGCCAGCCTTACAGAGCTTTCAGAGCAAAAAGCACCAGGAACCCAGAACCTCTTGCTCTTTTCCAGAAGGGGAGGGGAGTTCCTCCATCTCAACCCCAAGGAGAACTCAAATTTGACAAATTGGCATCAGAGTTTAGTTAGGGAAATATCTCTTTTCCTTCTCTACTTTTTTCCACATTATATTGTTTAACAAAATACAGCAGAACCTCTGTGAGTTGATCACGCAAGTGACTGAAACAGATTGATCAACATACAGAGGTGGTCAACATAAGGAATTAGGCCTATTGTACTTACAAATACATGTGGTGCATGCCCAGTCTATGAAAATTAGGTCAATTTAAGGAGGTGGTCAACATAGGGAGGTGGTCAGGAGGTCTGCTGAGTTTATGAATACTTCTCTTTCATAATGTATTGTTTTTCTGATTAGAATATTCATACATGTTATCTGAAGGAAATTGGAGAAGGAGGCTCACAGGAGAAAGCCCAAAAAAGGAACTAAACATTTCCTTAATCCCTTCTCCTGGCAATAACTATCATTAGCATTTTGATGACTCTTCTTCCAGACTTTCTTCCATGCACACACTCTTTCACACACGTTTCCCCCCCAAACACACAAATTTAGAATGTTATTGTACGTGATATTTTGCAGCCTTTACTTAATATATTATGAACTGATCCTTTTTAAAGAAAAAATTTGCCTATTCTGCTTAGTCAGTGAAAACGCAAGATAATAAAAACAATTTTAAGCATTATAATGGTTGAAAAATGAGAAACTCTTCACTGAATAAAAAAGATCGTCATATTGATAAAGTCAGGACCCAGCCAACGCTAGGAGCTGGGGCCCAGGACAGCCCTTGAGGCACATTTAGTCAAAGACTCCAGGGAGCCCCCCACCAAACCCAGAATCTCTCACTTGCCCTCTGAGGATCTGGTGGAAAGAGATGGCATTCTGAGTCCTTCACTCTGTGGCTACTTGCTCTGTGGCCTATAAGTTATTTTCAACCTGTCTAAATAAGTCTTTTGGCTCACTCCTATAATCCTTGCACTCTGGGAGGCTGAGGCAGGTGGATTGCTTGAGCTCAGAAGCTTGAGACCAGTCTCAGCAAGAGCAAGACTCTTTTCTCTACTAAAAAGAGAAAAATTAGTCAGACGTAGTGGTGGGTGCCTATAGTCCCTGCTACTTGGGAGGCTGAGGCAGGAGGACCACTTAAACCCAGGAGTCTGAGGTTTCTGTGAGCTAGCCTGAGCCCATGGCACTCTAGCCTGGGCAGCAGAGTGAGACTCTGTCTCAGAAAATAAACTAACAAAACAACTCAAGTCTTTAGTTTAGATTTGTCTATTTCTAACTTGCTTAAAGTTCTATCTTTAAACTTGAATCTTCACATAGCTAGAGAAAAACGTGGAAAAAAAGTCAATCACTTTTGGGTGTCACAAAAGTAAAAAGAAAATGAATCCAAGGGCAGGTTAGGGAGGCTGGAAGTGGCATGGGTGTTTGACCCATTTCCCCTTTGTAGGAGCTGGGCCTGTTTGGAGGACTGCTGGCCCTATAACCCAGCACATCTCTCTCTTCTGCGACCTTCCAGAAGAGTCATCCAGCACAGGTACTTCTGCAAAAACACAGCAATGGTTATTTTTAATATCAAGAAGAAAAAAGGAAGAAAGAAAAAAATCAGAAACACTTTAAATATCCCTCAACTAAAGAATAGAAAATAAACTATGCTACATCCAACTATAGAATACTATGCAGTTTTTATAAATAACCACTGACAGACAAGTGCTAACAGGAAAATATCTTCAAGATATATTATTGAGTCAGGGGGAGGGAGAAGAAATGATCTCTTATTTTATTTATTTTTAAAAGATGAACTAAACCCACAAATCATCAGAGTGTGTTTCCGCAAGGGGACTGGAGGGGTGGGCATCAGAGTAATTCTGGGATTCTCAACTTCTGTTCATTATTGCCTTCTCTAGGGAGGCTTTTAAGATATGTCTGTCCTAATCATTCCCCCACTACAATAAAATTTTAATCCCACAGACAAGCAACATACACGCATCTGGTGACGCACTGTGGCCCTGGAGGGCCACAAACCCACCACCAGACCAGGATATTTCTACCACCCAAGAACCAGTTACCTCTCCCTTTGGGGCAATACCACCCCTACAGAGGAGGTATGCTCTAAATTCTGTATTACTTGTGTGATTAAAAATTAATAATAAAACCATACACACAATTTTTAACTAATATATATATATATATTTTAAATCAGTACAATGTGAAACCTACGGACAGTATCTCTCCCATAAAATTTCCTAGGGGCTAAGCCTGGCAGTGAGGCCTGGATGGGGTTAAGGGAAATTCAAGCACAGACCTTAGCCATGCTCAAGTTTATGTTTATATTTGTACTAAAACACCAGAGAATGGGCATTGTGCCTGAGGCTGCAACCTCATCTCAGATATTGTCTGGGGTATGCTCAGAGTGACTTGGTATTTTCTATTCCTTGAGAGCACCAACGACTCCATGGCTGCCTTCACCGAATCTGGGGAAGGCTGCTCCTCCTCCTCTGTGGTTAGACTCCTCCACCCAGTCCTCTGACCTTGGGGTACCTCCGAGCCCTGTCCCTGGGCCTCTTTCCCATCCATCCCACTCCCTACGTGATCTCATCCAGTATGGCAGCTTGAAGACCGCTATAATGACTTCAATTTATTTTGAGACGGGGTCTCACTCTACTGCCCAGGCTAGAGTGTAATTGTGTCATCACAGCTCACAGCAACCACAAACTCCTGCACTCAAGAGACCCTCCAACCTCAGCCTCCCAAGGAATTGTGTTGACAGGTACACATTAGCATGTCCCACTGATTTTTCTATTTTTAGAGATGGGGTCTTGCTCTTGCTCAGGCTAATGTGGAACTTCTGGCCTCAAGCAATCCTCCCTCTTAAGCCTCCCTAGGATTATAGGTATGAGCCACCATACCTGACTGTGACTTCAAATTTATATCTCCTTGAATAAATAGTCCTCTTTCCAAATGCCTATTCAACATCGTTACTTAAACATTTATAGAGTCTCAAACCCAACCTGCTCTAAACAAACTCTTCATCTTTTCCAAACCTGCTTCTTTCCGTCCTTCCCATCTCATTCAAAACAGGCTCCTTCCTTCTACCTGCTATGCCAGACTCTTTGAAACCATCTTTGAGACATCTCTCAGACTTTCAACTTATCACCAAATCCCATTGTTCAAACCTTCAAAATACCTCCAAAACCCAATGGTGCCAGCCACACAACATCCACAACTCTGATCAAAGCCAAGGTCATCTCTCACATGTATTATTTAGGAATCACTTCACTCATTTCCCTCCTTCCATCTTGTCCTCCCCCATGACGCATTCCCAAAAAAGCAGCAGAGTAACCTTTGCAACATTGAGCCAGGTCAAGTCACACCTCTGTTTCACATCCCCTCTAAGGACTCCTCCGCACTCAGAGGAAGCATCAGGTCCTCATAAAGGTCTCTAAGGCCCTCATGCCCTGGGGCCTTGTCCACTCCTCAGTCAAGTCACCTCTCTGCCCCCATCTTCAAGATTCCCCATGTCACACCCATTGGGCCCTAGCTACCCTGCCCTCTCCAGGAATGTTCAAGTCTCAGGGCCTTGGCACATGCTGCTCTCCCTGCCTTCTGGTTAGAATCCTCTTCTAGAAACACACTTACCCCCTCACATCCTCCAGGGCTTGGGTCAGATGTCTTCTCTTAATGAGATCTCCTCTGCACATCCCATTTAAAATTACAAACTTTCTAAGGCACCAGGTAGTTTACTTAGTTTTATTTGCTGTCACCCCCATCTAAAATGTAAACTCTACAAAGGCAGAAGTGTCTGTCAATTTTGTTCACTACTACATCTCCAGATTCCCGAGTGCTTGTTCAAAGAACGAACCCCTCACCTTGTTCACGTGCCAAAAGATTCCAGTGAGAAAGGAAGCAGTCTTTTAACCTTACATCTTATGCCCAGCACCTCTGTCACCTCCTTTGAGCTCAGGAGGTCTCTGAGCTTAAAAGTATCCCTCTGTCACACACGCACACACAATACCACTGCAGGTCCCTGAACAACTCAAAGGCCAGCTGGTAGTTTCTGTGGCTGAGCCAGCAAACCACGGAGATCAACTCTTTTCTAAGCTCAGCAATTTGCCTACAGCCCAGCTAAGGGCAAAAGTCCTTCTAACTCCCAGGCACCATCTCTCTCTGTAGCTTCACCTGAAACATAAGGAATCCATGATCCATCAAGCTCTGAGTTCCATTCATGCAAAATCCTGAAACTTCCTCCCTTAAGTCAGAATCTTTTCCTCTTCTGGTTTGGAAGAAAACCAGAGGTGTTAAAACCAAACATCTTGACCGAATTTCCTCTAGGCAAGCTTTCCTTGGGCTTACTCACTCCAAGACACCAGCCCCTCCTGCCAGACCCAGTCGGAGCCAGACTTCTCAGAAACTTGGCCCAAGCAGGGCTCCAGCAGTGAACCCGGAACCCAACTCACAGCTGGCTCTGTGCCTGTCACCAAGAATCGTTGACAACAGTTCCTTAAATCAGGCCCTCTGGTAGCAAATGAAGAACACCCCAATTTAGCAGGAAATCAGTTTTCCTTGAAGCGTCTCTGAAGTTTGTGGTGACAAGCGGAATATATGCTGCTTGAGTAATAGGAACGGCCACCTGCAACTTTTATGGAACTTCTTCTGGACTTGAAAATTTTAAGATGTTAAAAGCGGGGGGGGGGGAGGGGGGGGGATCTCCACAATGAACAAAGTCCAACTGCAGAAGGATTCATTTCCCA
Organism: Loris lydekkerianus; assembly: GCA_963574355.1. Taxonomy (NCBI): domain Eukaryota; kingdom Metazoa; phylum Chordata; class Mammalia; order Primates; family Lorisidae; genus Loris; species Loris lydekkerianus. Next base: position 17,399 of record CAUYPK010033995.1, read on the forward strand.
TCTCCTTAAATAAGTGCAGCCACATGGTTCTTATCTGCCATAAATACCACAGTCCCTGCAAGGAAGGGGTGAGGCAGTGGATAGGACTGGTGCCAAGGAGTGTTGGAACCTCTGGGTGGCTGTGTGTCCTGAGCAAGTTCCTTAACCTCTCTGAGCCTTCACTTTCTTTATCTAAGAAATGGAATCCACCTTGCCAGCCTATTGAGTAGATTAAGTGAGAGAGTCCACATGAAAGCCCTCTGTAACCATTATAAGACTAAATATGTGAAATTTTATCGAATATATTAAATGTCTTATGTTCAGAACTCTATGAGGGGTACCGAGAACAAGCATAATAAGGAGAAAAAAGAGACAGTCATCACCTCTGCCTTCAAGAAGCTTCAACTTCATTCAGCTTGGAAAGCAACACGCAAAGAGTGGCAGAAGATACAGTATTTGCAAAAAATCAACACAGCAAGAAAAGCATACACCTCCATCTGCCACTTCCCCCCAGCATCCCTTGGGTCTGCGTGTTTGGATTCTAATATCTGCCTAAGTATCTATCAAAATGGCTGCTTCCTGGACTGCAAAAGTCCTCAAAGCAGTCTTTAAACTAAGTCTCTAAATCCAAGCCAGATGGGGTGACACACCATCGCAGCCCATGTTCCTCCTCCTCCTCAGGTCCAGTCCCGGCTGACCCCACGGCTCACAGCCAGTGCCATCAACCCCCCTCCTCTGAGCTTGTCCCACACTGCTCAAGGGTGTCCATGCAACAGCCAATCATCCTGTTCACCTCCAGCATGGCACCACACAAACACCTTCCTACTCTCTGCTGTGTCCCCAAGCCAGCTGAAGAAAAAGGAAGGAAGAAAGGAAAAGGGAATTTAAATGCAACAATTAGATAAAGGAGAAAAGAGGAAGCCAAAAGAAAAAAAAAAAGGGAGAAAAATCAAAGGAAAAATGAGGAACATAAATAACTATCATTTGACATCTGACTTTCCAGCCTGCAGGGCTGAGTAAGCAAGAAAGGGATTTTTTTTTTTTTTTGCACTTTTTGGCCGGGGCCAGGTTTGAACACGCCACCTCCGGTATATGGGGCCGGTGCCCTACTCCTTTGAGCCACAGGCACCACCCAGAAAGGGAATTTTATACCCATTTAGGAAGTGAGTAAATTGAGGCTTAACAACATCTCACAAATGCACCCACAGTCAGCAAGGGCGTGCCTGCCTTCCCATTTCACAAGAGTTTCCTCTGCTACCAGTAACCCCTGCAACCTCAACACAGATCAAAGACAGCAGGAGGTGGAAATAGAAGCGGACAGTGCTACGCACAACTGCCAGGACGTGGAGACAACCCACGTGCCCATGGACTGAGGAAGGGAGCACTGAGCATCCCCAGTGGAGTATTACGTGAAAAGGAGTGAGCACGGATACTTGCTAATCCACAATGAACCTCGAAGACACCACGTCAACTGAAAGACACCAGACACAGAGGCCACATGTTCTGATTCCATTTCTAAGAAATATCTAGAACAGGCGAATCCATAGATAGAAAATAGATGAGAGGCTGCCAGAGGCTGAGGACAGGATGTGGGGGAGAACGAGGGTGAATACCTACTGCGCATGGGGGGCAGAATGGGGGTGATCGCTTATTAGGCATGGGAAGGAGGAGAAAGGGGGCTGACCATTTACCAGGCCCAGGGTTTCTCTCTAGGGTGATGCAAATCTGGAACTAGATAGTGGACACAGCTGCAATGCACTGGAAATGTATTAAACGCCGCTGAATTGTATCTTTTTAAATGGCAAATTTTATGTTTTGTGAGTTTTACCACAATTTTTTAAATAGTCAGGGTAGGGGAGGATGGAGAGGAAAATGAAGAGAAAATTGGACATAGAGTAGAAGGCACGGGGGAGACTCCCAGGCAAGTCGGGAGCTTCCCAAAATCAGAGGCCTAGGGAGCTGGGAGCTGTAAAAGGAGACTCTCCTCTTCCACTATGGAGGTAACAGGACACTGGTTTGCCCGTTGTGGGGGCTGCACACCCAAATAAAGGCCCAGAAGCAGCCTTGAAAACAGGGCATGGGCAGTGAGCAGAGAAGGTGGAGGGTTGGGGATGCCAGCACACCCATAGCAAAGCCGGCTGACCTCACTGGGAAATGCTCCCTCAGCACGTGCTTATCCGTCCTTTGTACCAACTAAATTATTCATTCTCCAAATATGAATCAGTGAATAATGTGAGTAGGTTCCCACCCCTGGGGTGTTCAGGACACTGCAGTGACAGCATCCCTGGCCCCATTAAGTGAACCCTCCAGAGGGGAAAGACGTTCAGACTCATTGGCTGCTATGACTTAGCTTAATATCACCTTTGGCTCAGTCCAACAGGTGTAAACAAAAACTAATAAAGGAGGCTTTTGTCTCTGATTCTTAACACATGTTAATCACATTTGGGGACTGGGCAGAGATCAGGGACGGAACAGGCACTGTCTGCAGAACCAACAGTAAATGGCCTGGCAGGGTGAGCTCTAAGTAGAAACCTGATGTGGAAAACCAGCCATTTTAATTAAAAATTGTAAATTGAAACCCTGCCTAAGGAATTTGACTTTATGCCTTTGTGTCAGAATTATTCCAAAAGACCTGCCCCGGTGCCCATAGGGGCCAGCACCCGACACACACTCTGCCCTCGCAGAGCTCACGTTTAAGGCGGGAGACACGAGATAAAATGAGTGGAGTTCGTAGCCTGTTAGTTAGGAACAAAAATAGGACACAGAGTGTCCCTGGGTTTTTTAAGGTTTTGATCCCGTGCAGAACTATGTCAGCAGGCGGCTAGCCCAGAGCAGGGTTAGGGGCCTGTGTCAGTCTGCCTGGCTGCTGTAACAAAGCACCACAAGTCTGGGGGCCTTAAACAAAGGAAACTTCCTTCCTCACCTCTCTGCAGGCTGCATGTCCAAGATGAAGGTTTCTTTTGAGGTCTCCCCCACCCCAGCCTGCAGAAGGCTGCTTCTCCCTATGTCTGGACAAGGTCTTCCTTCTATGTGCATCTGTGCTCTGATTTCCCTTTATTTATTTTATTTTTTTTATGTCCCTTTCTTATAAGGACGCTAGTCATGCTGGGTTAGGGCCCATCCAAATGTGGTCACAATCTGAGGATCTGGGGTTAGAACTTCAACATACAAATCGAGGGGACCCAACTCAGCCCGTCACAGGCCTGGGTGCTCCCATAGCCCCAGACCACGCTGGACCTCACTGTGCTGGGCGCACCTCCCTGACCACGTGCCTAGCTCCCCACAGACCACAAGCCCTCTGGCCACAGGGACCTCTGAGTCCCGTCCACTCTGTCTCCTTCTCAGCTGCATCCCAGTCCTGAGAACACACCTGGAGCCCCAGAGCGGCTCCATCCAAGACAGGAGGAAAAGCTAGAGGCGGCCAGGAGGCCGATGGAGCTCACTGCAAACGGTTAAAGCTGGTCTGGGCCCAGAATTCCAGCAGCTTTTCTAGAAAACCTCCTGAACAGGGGACAGTGTCAGAAACAACTTCAATGGGGCCAGTGGAGAAAGAACGACCCCAGCACAGAGGTGAGGGGTTAGGCCCAGACTCCCGGGAGAGTTGGCACCACTGCATCCTCGCGTACCAGACGCCCAGCTCTTCTCTCAGCGCGGCCTCTGGGAACAGCACTGGCTTTTGTCACCAGTTCACCTGTGAACTTCAAAGCACATTCACATCCACCTTCACCTTCAAAATCCTTCCAGTTACCCCCAAGACACAGCAGAACACCACCCCTTTGACAGATGAAGAAACTGAAAGTCAAAGACTTTACGTGACTTCTGCAAAATCAAAGGGCCAATAATGGTGGGTGTGGAGGGGAAGTGGGGGATCACCCAGCACCCCTGCAGCAGCCCCACTGAGGAGCAGTGGAATGGCACGTCCCGTTCCCAGCAACGCCCGCTCCTCTTCCTGGACCTGCCCTCCCCAGTGTCCTCACCCAGGCCTCAAAGGGCCTTACTCTCTAGCACCTGGTGGCCTTCCCTTGATGTGCAGACCTCTGAGCTCATCTGGCTACACCCTTTTCAACCTTAGCCTCAGAACAAGGCCATTTATGACTTTTCAGAGAAAGGCTGGTTAGGCCATGAGCCAAAATCAGACAAGGTGTGCCCCATTCTCCAAGGCAAACTCTTGCTGTAGCTTCTTTGATTCGTCCATCCATTCCATCCAACCATCCACACATCAAACACCTACTGAGCCAGACTTCAGAGGCACCATGCACGGGCCAGGCCAGAGCAGTTACAGGCACTAATGAAGCAGGTGTCCTGGCCCCGAGGTGCTCTGAGTAGAGTGAAGGGAACAGTCAAACAAACAAGCCATCCCAATCCCAACATGGTAGGTGCCATCCCAGTGGGAGGTCCCATGGAAGCCAGGGGAAGAAAAGACTTGGGGTCAAAGGCCATACAGAGGAAGGTGTCCCCGGGCTGGGTCTCGATGCGGATAATTGCCTAGGCAGGGATGAGAAGAAAGAGTCTGCAGACAGAGGCAGTGGCTGTGCAAGGGCTCAACGGTGTCAAGGTGCCTGGGGTCCCTGGCTCAGTGGACACACAAGAGATAGTTACCAAGGACCAGGTTAATGAAGAACACGTCCCGTCCTAGAGAAGTGTCAGTTATCTTCAAACGCCACCCTCCAGTCCACTGAACAGGGAACCCTCCAGGCCACCAGGTGCTAGAGAGTAAGCCCTTCGAGGCCTTCCTAGATCAGGACTGCTCCTCCCCTACCCCACAAACCACAGAAAGCCAAGTACAGGTGAATATGTGATTATCAATCATGTCAGCTGCCTGTCTGCACTGTAACCCTTTCCAACTTGGCCACATCTCACATTGGTCCTCATTTGCAAGAGACTTGCAGCTGTAGCTGAATATATATAGAGTCCTGATGATTTGCAGTGAAGCATAATTTACACCTTCTACTGCTTCTCAGAGAATTCATTTCCCCAAGACTAATAATAAAGCAGACCAGGCAGCCGGAGTAACAAAGCACCCCAAAGGCTGAGCACGGAGGCTCATGCTTGCAATCCTAGAGCTCTGATAGGCTGAGGCAGGAGGACCCTTGAGCTCAGAAGCTCAAGACCAGCCTGAGCAAGAGCAAGACCCCATCTCTACTAAAAATAGAAAAATTAGCCAGGCGTTGTGGTGGGATTCTATCGTCCCAGCTATCGGCATGAAGATGGCTAGAGTGCAGGATTTGGAGGAGCTGTGAGTTAGGCTGACTGGACGGCACTCTAGCCTGGGCAACAGAGTGAGACTCTGTCACAAAAGAAAAAAAAAAAAAAAGAGCTACTACCCTTGGCACGTAATTCGGAAACAAAGCAGAACAGCGCTGGTGGTGCAGGGCAAAGCGGATGGGCAGAAAGGAATGTCAGCATTTAACATCTCGTAACACTGGGTTTTCAAATTAGGTCCCACAGAGCCGGAGAAAGTGACACAGAGCTCCGTCACAGTCCCCTGGGGGTGTATATAGCAAGAAGGGCAGATGCTGTACACAGGCCCCCTAAAGCCAGCACAGGTGAATACCAGGGCTTTAGATGGGAGATTCCAGGCAAGCGCCGCTGCCCACCTCCCATGCACATCCCAACATCACAGGCTTGTTGCATCAGGAGCAAAGGGCTCAGTGTCCACCAATATCTAGGCAAGCCCCATTCCCCACATCTTCCCCTCTGGTTAGGGTTCCTCATTCCCAACACACTCAGCAGGGCTCTACACAGGACTTCCTGTGTAGGTGAGGAAGGAACCTGGCTTCATTTTCACTCTGGCTGTTTCTCCTGGTGAGGCAGAGGAAGCCCATCTGAAATTCTAAACCCTTCGGGATCTTGGCAGCCACACCCACTACTGAACTCCTTACAGGCACACACAGGGCCCGTCTGTCTCCTCCAGCCCCCTGAACATCTCTGAAACCCAGCTCCCAGCCTCTGGATCCCACATTCCTAATCAGCATGCCTTAGGAATCCAGCCAGGGGGACAGCAGGTCTTTGAAAGAGACTCACCACCACCATCACCACCATCGCCCTTTTATTTTCCACTGAAGACAAAAAACTGCCTTCTTTTCAAAGTAGGAAATTCTATAGAAAAAGGAAGACCTTCTCTGCCCTCTTCCTGGGGTGGGCTGTCCAATGTGGAGACTTTTTCCATGTTCCCTGGGTAACAGAGGGAACTGGAGAAAGGGATGAGCAGAGAGCCCCAGCAGTGCCACCCTGAAAGATCAGCTGACAGGGTCAGGGCAGGTGGTCCCAGGGCACAGGTGGGACTTTGAAAACTGCAGCCAGCTGGCTGAAAGAATCAATGTCCCCTCAGCCACATCTCAGGGCACATCAACTTGAAAACATCCACAGGTCCTGTGTTCCCAAATGCAAGGAAAGCATTTTCCCTCATACTGAACAGGGACATATTTCAAGGTCCCTGAATACAATCTGCTACAGAAGAAAAAAAAAAAAAAAATCTGTGTTCACAGGTGGGTTTATGTCACCTATTCCAATACAAAAATCTTCTTAACTTTTGTTAATATTCCAATCTTGGTCATATTTTAGCATACACAGAGAAGATCCAGATAGAGGAAATTGAGACAGTGAAAAGGAATTTCTGGTTTAAGTGTGTAGTCCAAATACACCATGACAAACTTAAAAACCCATAGAAGGGCCCCGACTTCCTTGGGCAGGTCCAAGGATTAAGCTAAAAACGGATAAAAAGGGACTCGGAAGAATCAGGATCGAAACTGCCTTAACAACAAAGTCACCATCAGAAACGGTGAGCAAGATGTCTCAAAGGTCTCTCAAAGAAGCAAGTTTCTTTTACTAAGAAAAAGAAAACAGTAGTGACCAGCTTTGAGTGAGGGATGAGCAATCACAATGTAGCAGCAACCGTCCTACTGAGCATGGATGTCAAGTTCCCTGCAGAGCATTTACATCACAGGAGACAATGTTAACATTGAGAGGACAACAATCCTCTGATGTGGGCCTTATCCTTCCCATTCAAAGACACAGAGATTGAGGTCCAAGGAAAGGTAAACAACGTGCCCGAAGTCTCATACAACCAGCATCCAAACCCAGGTCTGCTCAGCTGTAAACACCATGGTCCTCGCCACTGCAAAACACCTCCTACTTGGAGATGCCCACTCTAAGAGTGCCCCAGAAACCAATCAGTCCTGAGGGAGGCTGATTTCCTCAATGCCTGTTTTTCTCTCCAGCAGGAAATAATAATGGTTTGCTGCCCTATATATACAAGGTGACTTCATGGAATCTGAGTTATTTGCCCCTGCAGCGAGGATGTTCTGCTTTGAGTCATGCACACTCTCCTCCCTAATCCATCTAGTTACCCATAGTATGCATGTATAAGATGCCTGGATGGGGAACAGAGATTCTGTAAGAGTGTCGCTCTGCAAACTCTTTGTTGTGTGTGTGGTTTTTTTTTTCTCCGAGTGACGCCAAATAACTATCATGGGTAGTCAAACTGAGAATCTTGCATGCATCACCACCATAGTGAAGATGAATGAACTACAGTCCTTTTTTGAATCCACTGCTATGCATTAAGGGCTCAGTCTTTGTGGATCAGAGCCCCAATCCTTAACCTTAGAGAATCCATAATGTACAAAAGAATCTCACCCCAGCAGAGTGAAGGTTAAGAGGTCTAGAAGAAGACTGTAGGGGGTATGTATCAGCAGAAGAGAGATCAGCAGAAGAGAGACCTTCCCAAGAGATCAACACTCAACGCCAAGAAATTAGAACAAGGTAATCTGGCCAAAAGGAAAAGAAAAGGGCAACAGCAAAAAAAGACAACCCAGTTAAAAATGGGCAAAGATGGCTCAGTGCCCGTAGCACAGTGGTTACGGCGCCGGCCACACACACTGAGGCTGGCGGGTTTGAACCCAACCCCACCCAGCCAAACAATAATGACAACTGCAACAGAAAAATAGCCGGGCGCTGTGGCGGGCACCTGTAGTCCCAGTTACTTGGGAGGCTGAGGCTTACGCCCAAGAGTGGGAGGTTGCTATGAGCTGTGACGTCACAGCACTCTACCGAGGGCGACATAGTTAAGACTCTGCCTTAAATAAATAAATAAAATAAAAAAAAATAAAAATGGGCAAAGCATTCAAATAGCTGTTTTTCCAAAGAGGATATACAACCAGCCAACAAGCACGTGAAAGATAGTGAACATGATTGATTATCAGGGAAATGCACCCAAACCACAATGAGATGCCCTCTCCCATGGTCACAACTAAAAAGACAGATAGTAACAAGAGTTAGTGAGGACAGAGAGAAACCAAAGCCTTCCTACGCAGCTTGGTGGGGCTGTAAAACAGTATCACCACTTCAGAAAACAGACCAAATTGGTAAACATAGAGCTACCATGTGCTGAAAATATATATTCAACAGAGCTGGAATCACACAGCCACACAAAAACTTGGTAGATTGAGTGTTCACAGGAGCAACATTCACAACGGTCAAAAGGAGAAACAACCCAAAAGTTCATCAACTGAGGAATGGGTGAGTCAACTGTGGTCTATCCACACAGTAGAACATTATTCAGCCACAAAAAGGAATGAAGTGCAGCAATGAAGTGCTGAAGGTTCACAGGAATGGACCTGGAGAATGTCATGCTAAGTAAAAGAAGCCAGACACAAAAGGCACGTATTATATAATTCCCTTTATGCGAAATGTCCAGAATAGGCAAATCTGTAGAGACAGAAGGCAGGTTAGTGACTGCCTTAGGCTGGGGTGGTGGGGGGGGGGGGGGGAAGAAGTGACTGCTAATGAGAACAGGTTGATTTGGGGGTGATGAAAATGTTCTAAAATTAATCATAGTAACAGGTGCACAACTCCATAAATATCCTTTAAAAAATGGTCTTGTACACTCGTATTATATTTCAATAGAACCGTCAGAAAGAGAAAAAAAAAAAAAAAAAAAAAAGGGAGTGGTTAAGAGGATGGAGGGGAAGGTCACTCCAAAGAGCAGAAACTCACAAGGACACGAAAGCAAAGTTGAATCCAAGAATCAGGTAGTAGGTCTGACAGCAGTGTGCACACAAAGAAATGGGTAAAATTACAGCTGGGGAGGTGGGCGGGGGCAGGTCCCGAAGGGCTTTGTACACAATCGTAAAGGTGATGAAAAATCTTGAACAGGAGAATTCTGTGATCAGACCAGCCAGAAAAAAAAATCACTGCAGTGACTATGGAGGATGGATGTCCATAGGGGCACAAGAGAAATCCAAGAAGCAGAAGAGAGAGACTCAGTTCTGAGCAGCAAAGACCTGAGGGTTCCATCCAGGGACTGTGGGAGACGCTGCCTGTGTGGCCCTATGACTGCCTGCAGGTCCAGGATTAGATTCTGGGTCCCTCTGCAATACTTTCATAGGGATTTTCCATCAAGCCTCTTGAAACCTCTCCTTCACCCCAGGAACAGGCAAAAAGGCAGGTATGTTTAAGCCTCTTGAATTTCACTGCTCCCAATAAACAGCCTTTTCCTCATTATAAGAAAAGCCTCTTCTGGGGGTGTCCAGGCAGCTAGAGGCCCATCAGACCCAGGTAAGAAGCAATTAAGACTAATTAGCCCAGCCCAAGCAGCAGCAGCCATTATGTAGCAGTTTCAAGAAACTAGCAATGGACAAACGCCACAGCGTGACTGGCTTTAGCCTGTGGTACCTACACCCTAGAAACTCCCAAGAACATGCTATCCCTTCTTGCACGCAGCTCCAAGTGTTGTCCCAACATCAGCAGCAGCAGCCCCTGGGAGGTTGCCAAGAATGCAGAATCTCAGGTGCCATCCCAGAGCTACTGAATCCAAATCTGCATTAAATTAAGAGGCCCAGGTGATCTGCACCTTGACCTCAGGGCTGCATGTGGATAGCCTTGACCTCAGAAGGGCCTGTGGAAAAGGGTATCTCCACCCCAGCAGCCCCCCCATGGAAGCTCCAATTAACAGGCAGCCTTTGTATTTACCTATGATCACTATAGCATACAAGGGTGTGTACAGGGACTTGTACACGGACTCTCACAGGAGCCCTCAGAAACTTACAAAGATTCTGCAACTTGACTTGGGTCACACAGGTGGTCCCCATTCATGAACATGGTACAGGTGTGTCTAACCTGTGGCCCATGGGCTGCATGTAGATTTCATGAGGACTTTTTTATTTATCTGTGGTGGTGAATATCATGAAAATTATGCAGGGACTTTTTGGTTTTTGCTAGTATTTGTGTATTATGTAGCCCAAGAAAACTCTTCTAATGCAGCACAGAGAAGCCAAAAGGTTCTCTGCAGACACCTCTGGAGTGGCAGCAGGGCTCTCAGACTAGGGGTAGCAGCAGGGCTTCCAGGCCAGTCCACAAGCCAAACTGCAGTGATAAACGGCGTCCAGATGCAGAGGCCGAAGCTGGCTGCATGTCCTCCCTGACATTGTTGGTATGTGTGAGACCATCCAGGGCTCACTCTCTGCCCTCAGGGCTCACACTAGGGTCTAGACCAGTGGTTCTCAACCTGTGGGTCCCAACCCCTTTGGGGGTCAAATGACCCTTTCACAGGGGTCGCCTAAGACCATCCTGCATATCAGATATTTACATTATGATTCATAACAGTAGCAAAATTACAGTTATGAAGTAGCAATGAAAATAATTTTATGGTTGGCGTTCACCACAACATGAGGAACTGTATTAAAGGGTCGCAGCATTAGGAAAGCTGAGAACCCTGGTGTAGACCCTGGACCCAGGAAGGCCTCGCTGAGCCTCACCTCCACCTTGTGATCAAGGGACCCCCTCTGGTCAAACAGGAACACCAGCTACCTTATCTCTCTTAAGATTAAATGTACTCAAAGAAAGGTGTAATTCCCAAACCTCTGTTCTTTCCATGACCCCGTGTAGCCTCATATAATCCACTTTAAAAAAAAAAAAAAGAATAAAGAAAACTAAATCCAGTCTAATTCCAGGATTTAACGTATCTTGCAGACAAACTTAGAAACCCCTAAGGGTACTCAAATGCCGTGCTACTCAAATCACCACCCAAAGACCAGCGGTAGAAAGGCCCTCACTTGAGAGTCAACTGGAAATCCAGAATCTCAGGTGGTATAATATGAAATAGATTTGGTCTTCATCCCCTGTTCCTGGCACATAACTCCTAAAACTCTTGGGATTTCCTGAGTGATAGGAATTTGTTTTTCATAATGAGCTCCTCTGATCACGCCTGAATTGATTGATGCTAATGTGGTGACTTAGGGTGGAGCCCTGAGACAGCCCAGGTGAGGGCTGCTGGTCACCCCAAAGACAAAGTTAATACTCAATGAGAGGGCTAGAACTTTGAGACCCCCCTGCCAACCTCCAGGAAAGGGGGGACCCAGAGGAGGCTGCGGTTGAAACCCTAACAACTCTTGAACAACTAGATTTGATAACCTTCCAGTTGCTGAACACTGTGAAGAGCTAGGAGGTGGCATACCCAGCTAGGGCACGGAAGCTGCACGCCCCTGCCCCACCCTCCCCTCATCTGGCTATTCATCTGTATTCTTCATGATATCCCTTATCATAAACCAGTAAACATAAGTGTCTTCCTGAGTTCTGTGAGCCATCCTAGCAAATTCATCAAACTCAAGGAGTGGGTAGAGGGAATTCTGATTTAAAGTTGATCAATCCCAAGTACATGTAACACTATTTGGCATCAGAAGGGGGGCAGTCTTGTGGGACTGGGCCCTTCACCCGTGGCATCTGACTCTAACTCCAGGTGGGCTGTGTCACACTGAACTGAACTAAAAGAAACCAGTCACTACCCATCCTCTGGCAAATTGGCTTGGTGTGTGGGGAAACTGTCCCCCACCCATCAAGTCATGTTCTGTGTGGAGTGAGTGTAGTGACAGTGGTGAGTGTGAGCAGAGAGTTTGGTTTTTCCTTCAGACTTACTAAGTCAGAATCTGCATTTTAACAAGACCCCCATGAGATGCACAGCTCATCAGCATTGGGGGCACAGTAGCTGGACCCCATCGTAACTCTGCACATGTTGGTGCTAATGCACCCAGACCAGAAGACAGGCCCCATGTATTCCAAACCTTCTTTAGAATATGAAAATGTTGATCTGAGTACCAGAGTAGACCTTGTTTTGAGCGGGTCCTTGATTATCAACTACTACTCAACATGGTTGTACTTTCACTCCAAGCACAACAAATGCTTACAGCTATTTATCAATAAAACACTTCATAAATGAGAACAGTAGACTCAAACCAAACTCAAGGGTTGCCTATTTCTATTCCTAAATTATATTACAAATCAGAAACAAATGGCTCAATGACATTTTCCATAAGCCACTGCTAAAGTAAGGATCCTCTCTCTCTCATGATCAAATTAGGACAAGGACTCATTTTTGCAGAATTTTTAAAATAGCATCTCTAAAAAATTTTTACAACTTAATTAGGTTTTTTGTTGACTAACCCTGGAATTCTCTGTGCATTTGACAAGCAAATGAGAAGAAAGGAAGAATTAAGGCATCTCAGGAAAAGGCTGCTAAATGTCCGGAAGTTTTCAGCAAAAAAACTTAAGTGTGAACTTGAGTCTCTTGAAAGAGGTCACCCACCAGACTCACCTGGGAGGGGAAAGCACATCCCTGGAGATCCCTGAGGAAGAGCTGCTGACCCAGCTGCATGCCTTGTCTGTATCTGCTGAACCCTGACACACAGTAGGTGCTCAAATATAAAAATTTATTTTTGGCCGGTCGTGGTGGCTCTTGCCTATAATTCTAGCATTCTGGGAAGCCAAGGCAAATGGATCACTTGAGCTTAGGAGTTCGAGAGCAGCCTGTGCTTAAAAGCAAGACCCCATCTCTAAAAATAACCAGGCATCGTGGTAGGTGTCTATAGTCCCAGCTACTCAGGAGGCTGAGGCAAAAGGATCACTTGAGCCCAAGAATTTAAGGTTGCTGTGAGCTTTGACAACACAGCACTCTACCTAAGGTGACAGGGTGAGACTTTGTCTCAAAAATAAATAAATAAAAATTTATCTGAATCTAAGGTTGTGATAGATGTACTTACCACACAGGAAAAAAAAAAAAAAATCACGGAAATTAGGCATCATAAAATGACCACATTTGTTCAAAAGTTGTAGATCAAGTATCTACCAGTGTGCCTAGTGTGTGCTAGCCACTGAGATTGCTTATGGGAGGAAGGTAGCCAATTTGGAAGAATAATAAGAGCTAACGATGACTTTTAGGAGCTAAGGAAACCTACTAAAGTCTGCACTGTAGACTCTTCATAGCATTAATCCAGTAAATTCATTTTGAGAAGCCTTGCTCTAAAACAGGCATCCTCAAACTTTTTAAACAGGGGGCCAATTCACTGTCCCTCAGACTGTTGGAGGGCTGGACTATAGTTTAAAAAAAAAAAAAAAAAACTATGAACAAATTCCTATGTACATTGCACATATCTTATTTTGAAGTAAAAAACAAAACAGGAACAAATACAATTCACACCACTTCATGTGGCCCGCAGGCTGCAGTTTGAGGACGCCTGTTCTAGAAGCACCAAATTCAGCTTGAAAAGCACCACTTAGGAGTGACACTAAAATACTGAAATGAAACAGACCATAAATTGGGCATCCCATGAATGAGTGTTCATGCAGGGGATAATGGGGCTGTCCCCATAATCAGCATGCTCCTTTTCTCCTTCCAAGCACATGTTAGGAATGCATTTTCTCACCCTCTTGAAGTTGGGTGTGGTTGTGCTTTAAACGATGAAACTTGAACACAAATGTCATGTGTCACTCCTGGGCAAAGGCTTTAAGAACCATGTGTGGTTTAATACAGTCCCTGGCATGATTCCAGGTAGTGTTTGCTTTGTAATCCTAGGTCCTGAAGGGTCATACAGCCCCAAACCAACTCATGACATATTTGTAGTATAAGCAAGAAGCTAACCATGATATTTTAGCCACTGAGGGTTCAGGGATGCTTGTTATGGCAGCATATCCTCACCCATCCTGACTGATACAGCATATATGCCCATACTGTCACTATTTTCAGAACATTTCAGTTACTCTTCATGGAGAACTGCTCAAAATCATGATTACCTGAGAGTAGGTCCTCTTTTTTTTTTTTTTTAACCCTGAACAGCATTATTTAACTCAACTGCCATCTCTGCTCATCAAACATCATTCCTGTAGTCATCTCATTTTTTCCACTCCCCTATTTCCTCCTTTTCTGTGGACTTCCCCAAGTATTTATGCTTTTCTCTCCTTGTACTGTATGCTTTTTCATAAGCTGCCTTAAAACCTATTTGCAACAAGGTGATAGACAGATAGTCACATGAACGGATACACCAGACTTGGCTTCCAAATGAATTTTGGCTGTTTCCAGAAAAAAATCAAATCTACCCCTCAAAAGATAAAGATTTGCTGTTACTGGGGATATTTAAAAGAATGTAGCCCTGAGCCAGCATGTATTCCTTAAACCTATTCTTTCTACAAAAGGATACTTAAGGAATGCTCGGTACACACAGTCCTTGCTTTTTAAAAGCAATCCATTTCTGGACACACCATCTCTTCTTGACTCATTATAAGGAGAAATTCGTACCCTGCTAACACCAGGAAAACATTTAGCATCACTGACCAACACTTTTATTGTTAAAATGCAATTTCAGTAAAATTATTGAGTCCCTTCTGCTTGTCTGAGCCCTTGCTAAGCACAGGTGGACGTGATTTTAACCAGTTCCTCCTGGTGCACATTCAGATTGTGGCCAATCTTGGGCTATTAGAGGCTGTGCAGCTGCAGGCACTCTGATGTTTACAGCTCACCTATCAGATGCTTCCTGATCAGCAATCTCTAGAAGTGGAATTGCTGGGTCAGAGGATACTTACAAGATACAGTTCCAAATGACACTCCAGGAAACATAGGACCCTTTTCCTACCCCCTGTCAATACCTAGGCTTTCTTTTATTTTTATTTTTTTTACATTTTTCTTTAAAGGGAATCTTTCATATTCAACTTGCATTTCTTTGATTACTAGTGGAGACTAAATACGTTAAGGACTTTGCATGTCTTTTATGAAGTGTCTATCCACATTCTTTGCCCATTTTTATAATTAAGATTTTCCTCTTTGTTTTGGGTTTTTTTTTCTTTAAATGATTCATAAAAAGCACTTTCTGCATTAAGGGCATTAAAACTTTTGCCAAATTTTTATCTGCTTTTTACCTCACTGTTTAAAAAAGAGGTCTCTAGTGGCAGAATGAAGGATCAACAGATGGAGAAAATAAAACAGGGAAAGGGCATCACGAATGACCTGCAAGAGGGAAAACCCCACAAGCACCCCGCCCTCGCCCCAGTCAATCCACCAGCAAGACATGTTGCCTCTACCTGCAAAATGTGTCCTAAATCCGTCCACCTTTCACCATCTCCAATCCCACCACCCTGCTCCGAGCATCCTAACTGCTCTCCTTACTTCCCTCCCTGCCTTCTTCAAATCCATTTTCCACCCTACAGGCCAGAAGAGCTTTCTAAAACAAATCAGAACGTGCCACTTCCTTCAGTCAAATCAAAGGCTTTTCCACTGCTCCATCTAGAAGATGATCCAGCTCTCAGATTCTGTCCCACGTGTCCGTCTTGGGCACACCCCCAGCCTCTCTTGCTCTTCTTGCTCACTACTCTCTAACCACCCTAGAATATTCTGGCCCTCTCAGATGTATCAAGCACACTCCCCAGTTCAGACTTAGGTGCATTTGTGGTTTCCTCTGCCTCAGATTATTTTCTCCCTAATACTCACATGGCTGCCTTCTGTTCCCTTTAGGTCCCTAGTCTCATGTCACCTCCTTAGACCTTCCCTGGCTGCCTTATTGGAGTCTCCCTGCACCTCACACCCCCACTCTATCACAGTTCCCTATTTTATGGGCCCCATACTACCTGGAAATCAACTAATTTTTTGCTAGTTTACCAGCTCCCGAGTTAGAAGAACTAGAAGGTTAGCTTCTTTTCTATGTTGGTCACTAATTTACCTCTAGCACTTCCAACAGGGCTCACAGCCCATCGCAGGCCCTCAGTGAGTGAGTGCTGAATGAAACAAAGGGATGAATGATCATCATCTGAACCAGGGGATGGCAACCCGCATTCAGCCCCATGAACTAGGTATCCTTTTTAGGCCTTTAAAAAATTGCAACCAATCCAAATTTTGGTACCCATAAATAAAGATTCACTGGGACACAGTCACGCCCATAGGTTTTCGGATTATCTGTGGCTGCTTTTGCACTCCAGAAGCAGAGCTGAGAGGCTGTGACAGAGACCATATGGGGTATGCTCACCGTTTCTCACTGCCGCTGGCGCACTACAAATCACAGCAAGGCGGCTATAACTCAATTGTGCCTCATGGCCTGCAAAGCCTAAAACGTTTCCTGGCCTTTTAGAGAAAAGATTTGCCAATGCAAGTTCAGGAGGAGCAGGCTTTGAGAAATGTTTTTAAGGGAAAAGGAACAAGGTTTGTTAACCTAGTGAACAGGACAGAAAAGGTAACGAGGGAAGTGTCAGGCAGGGTGGTGACATTCACTAAGGTCTGGAGGGTGGAAGGAGAAAGAAGGCAGAGAAGAGAGGACAGAGGTGGTAAGTTTAGTTTTAACAAGTGAAATTTGAGGCTCAGCGCTTATAGCTCAGAGGCTAGGCCACCAGCCACATACACCAGAGCTGGCAGGTTTGAATCCAGCCTAGGCCTGCCAAACAATAATGACAACTACAACCAAAAAATAGCCTGGCGTTGTGACGGGTGCCTGTAGTCCCAGCTAAGAAAAATAATAATAAAAAAGTGAAATTTGAGCACCTAGGGGTTGAATCTGGTTACCAGCTTATAGCTCAAGAATCAGGAAGCTAAACTCAGAAAACGAATTTCTATCAGGTGGTAGAAAAGATACTACATGTGAAAAGGGGGGAGGGGTGTCCTCTTAAGAGGCTAAAAAAACTTCTCACCACAATGTTGGCACAATGTCACCCACGGTCTGGGGTCTGCCAAAGGAAAAGCCAGACAGACCTGCTAGTCACCATTTCTACTTTTCAACATAGGGATAAAGACCACCCCAAAAGCCTTGCCATTGCAGGGCAGAGGAGGAATATACTAATTTTGTATTTAAGTTCAAAGGAATCACAGTCCTGACATTCTGTTAGAAAGCTTGTCATGTGTTGCCTTGCTGCTGTGAATAATAAGGGAGCAAGCTGCAAGAACATCCCCTGTGGTGGCCTGATAATAGTCATAATACCTTACATGTGTAAGTGGCTTCCTGGCTTACCAAACGTTGTCTTTCACCAGTGAAGTGGGGACCAGCATCGTGTTTACAAATGAGGTCTGCCATGCCACCAGATAAAAGCTGGGCATTGGCAACCTGGGAAGGGTACAAGAAGGTCAGCCTCTCACTCATGTTTCTAGGTGGTGATAGACATCAGAGACTCACATAGTGGTGAACAGATGTCAAGGATTCCTGCTGACTTGTTGCTAAGGGAACTTTTGTGAGGATTCTCTGAATCCACAGAATCCATAAGCCCTGCCCATTGCTTTAAAGTCCCCTGGGATGGCCACTGGACCAGTCCAGCACATAAGTGTGGAAGGAGGGGTGCCTCCTTCCGAGTAGAATCCGACAGAGGGGTGGGCCAAAGGTCAATTGTTTTTGTTTTTGTTTTGAGACAGAGTCTCACTATGTTGCCCTTGGTAGAGTGCCATAGCATCACAGCTCACAGCAACCTCACACTTCAAAGGTCAATTTTTAAACAGCAGGAGCTGCATATGCCACAACCCCCAAATCAAAGAAGAGAAGTAGGATGACTTAGCAAAAAAAAACAGAAGAGTCCTAATTACACCTCTTGCGAACAAAGTTGATGACCGTCTGAGAAAATACGGGTATGAGCAACAAGGTCCTATCCATGTTAGGTGATTTTCACGTTACAGGACAAAAAGCCCTGTATTAAAGTCAATTTGTGTAATGTAACAAGTATCTGCTAGATGTCAGGCAGCTCAGATACACTGTGTCTGCAGTATTAACCACCAGCAACTAACAGCCCTGGATAAAAAAGGCTGGGCTAGTATGTCAATGGCTTAGTGGACAGGCCCAGGGCCAGGCAAATCTGATTTCAAATTCCAGCTGCATTATTTATTGTGTGGCCTTTATAAAGAAACCTCTGGTATCTTAAAAATAAAAATCTTCCCAGTATTGTAATAGAGAATCTCCCAGCTGAACAACCAAATCTTTGCATTTTACCTCCCTCTGGGGGCTGTCCTGGCACTATCTCCTCTCTAATGGATCATCTGTCCCTGTGTGTTCTCCCTACCATTCTGAAGCAGCCAGTCTGCAAAATGGCTCTCAAAGAACCAGGCCTCTCTGTATCCACACCTGTATTCACCTTCCTTCTGAACTTACCCTGGACTGACCCTGAGACTCACCTTGCGAAGAGAGTGTGGCAGAAGAGATATGCCAGTTCTGGGCCTCAGCCTTAAGAAGGCCTAGTGGTTTGTACCTTTGTGTTCTTAGAAGCCAGTCACTACATAAGGACTCCAACAAAGCTGCTAAAGAAAAGGCCACACGGAAAGGCCCTGGAGGATGAGACACCACCTGAAGAGAGAGAGCACCCAGGCCCTAGGCAGGTAAGTGAAGATGCCATTGGATGCCACTTTGAAGGCGACAGCCTGGGTGAGCCTCAGCCAGCCCCAGCCACCATCTATGACTCCAACTGCGTAAGAGATACCAAAAGAGACCAGCAGAAGAACTGTACTGCTGAGCCCTGTCAACTCAAACAAACATGTAAGACAATAAATTGTTGTTTTGAGACACCAAGTTTCAAAGTGGCTTGTAACAAAGCAATAGATAAAACATCATTCTTTACCCGTAGCACAGCCCACTCTCTCCCACAGCCATTCTTTGTAAACTCCTGAAACATGATCACATGAACCCAAAATGAGAGAGCAGAGGGGGGAGAGGAGTTCCAGTTCAAGCACTACCCTCTGTAGCCGTTCTGCTTGTTCTTCTGAGGTCCAGACCTTCTAGCCAGATCCTGGATTCTAAGAGCAACACTTAGTTCAATTAAAGCTCTCTTTTGTTTGCATTCCCATATTATTATCCCCTAGAATTATTTCCCAAAAGTTCTGGGAGTTTTTGAAAATGCTTTATAGCATTCTCTGGGGCTCTAATTTTTTTTTCTCTAGTCAAGGTGAGAGCAGGCTACAAGGAATTCCTGGGCCCTGTTAGGCCCTCCAGCCACTGGACCTACCCAGCCATTGATATGTCCTGGAACCATGCCTGACTCTCCAAATCTTCCCTAGGATGGAGATCTAGGCTCCCCCCCGAACTGTTTCTCAGCCTCCATGCACCTCAGACAGCTGGTGGAAATCTCACATGTGGGGCTCTCAGGCCTATGGAGGTGAGCCTGGGGCTGGCTTGAAGGTAGCAGAATATTTTCCTACAGCCCAGAGCCCTGATCTCAGGTCTTTCCCCAACCATCTCTTTCAAAAGATGTTAGAAGACCTTTCCCTCTTCATGGCTGAAGAAATCTTCATGAAAGATTTTCCTAGCTGCTCTTACCTGAGGGTCTTTACATCTCAACAGCCAGCAGTGGGCCTTGGCTAAATAGGCCCCATCCCTGTTCTGGAAGTAGCTGGTTTCCATCTCCTGGCTCCCCTTAAAGGGCTGCACCACCTGCTGAGCAGGGAGGACCCTTGTGGCCAGCGTCCCTGGGCCTACCAACTTGTGCTGAGGTTTTCCTGTGAACCAGGCCTGTGCTGGCACCATTTCCCCCTTTCCTTGGAGTCCTGATCAAAGAGATTTCCCTGATAACATGGACCTCCACTGAGACAGCCTCCTCCCAGGGCTGGCTGGTCACCAGGCAGATCTAGAGGCCCTTTGAAAGTCAGCTTCCACTCCTCTCCACAGCATGTGCTTCCTGCAAAGCCAGGGTCTCTTAGTTCCTTTTTCTTCTTCATCTGCACAAGAAAGATATCCTCAGGGAGTGTCCATTTTGCACATTTCTTGATATTACTCTTTTCTTGAGAGGGCAAAAAGTCCACTTGAATAGGAAGTATGTTGGAGGCGCCACGTTCAGCTGTGTACCCACCCACATCCCATCTCTCTGCCATGGGCTGATACTGTCCAGCTGTCAGTACTTGTTTCCCCAACAGCTTCCTGGCCGGCTTGGTGCCAGGCACCCCACTGGCTGGCCTCCCATGAGGTTCACCACCTCCAGCACCCATCGGCCCCATCTCCAGTTTCATGATTCCACAGTTGGCCAGTTACCCACCAGCCTGGAGAACTGTGCATTCTCTAACTAATTGAGTCTGTCCTTAAGGACTTACCCTCTCCCAAGGGACTCTACCTGCACAGCCTCTATCCCTTCTCAACCATCTGCCTCGAGGTCCAGCTTGCTCATGTAGGAGGTTCCCAAACATGAAGCATCTAAGGATCCTTCCTATTGAAACCACATCTGCTTTGTCCCTGAGAAGAGCTTTATTAATTGCTTAGGTCACAAGGTTCAGACCACCCCAGCTGGCTCTGAATGAAATCAAACTTCAGGGTTAGCAGGGGTCTGAGTGGTCCAGGAGGTACCTGCCCTCATTTTAGCCTCCCTCAACATGCTAACCTCAGGGGCAGTGGCTGCCCCCTCACTTGGCTTCCAGCACAGTTGAGCCCAGGCTATCATGTTTACAAGAGGTACAGGGGGTGAAATTCAGCCATCTGAGTTGCTAATCAACTAAGTAAGCTTTACTCATTGGGTACCTGACCACTCTCTCGTATTCAGTTTGCTTATCTGTAAAACGGGGAACATACCTTATCTTTCACAGAGCCGTCAGTAGAACTGGCAGTCCCACTTAGGGGTACACTCACCCTGATGGGCAAGTTACCCGTCAAGAGTGCTCTGAGAGGTCCTTAGGCACCAGAGATTTCCTAAGTGTGGTATATGCTGTGACTGGCACACCCAAGATTGTCCAAGCCATTCATTATGCTTGTCCACAGGGCCTGGTCCATCCTCTCTTTCCCCCCAAAGAAAAATCAGAGCCACTCCATTCTAACCTACACCCACCCAGCCTCATCCTGACCCAAAACACAGCCTGCTGAGTCCAGCCAAGGTGATGCTCACCGAACAGACATCCACCAGCCAAATTTCCACATCAGTGTTTCCTGGAAAAATGTGGCCACCAAAACAACTCCCCAAATATGTATCTCTCCTGGGGCTTTTGAGGTAGAAACAAGGAGGATTCAAGTCTTCTATAAGCAATCCCTTCTTTCTTTCACATCTGAGTCTCAGAAAAGGCTCAGGGACAGCCAAACTCCTGAGCCTCTCCCCCAGACACAGGCTGTCTAGATTATAGAACCAAGAAGGTTCCAGGGACATACTCTGCTGACAGCCCATGAAAGCTCATTCCAGCAGCCCCAAACTTTGCTCAAATGCTAATCCATTCGGGAGGGATTTTGCTGTTCTCCCCCGACCTGAAAGACATGCACATTTCTAAGGCCAGGCTCTGGTTCTGACAATGGTGCCACAGGGTACCCCTCAGGCAAACTCACCCTATAACCACCTCAACTTGTGTCTTTCTTTTTCTCCTGGATGAGTTGCACAGAGCATTTTCAGTCAAAATTTGCTACTTTGTTCTTTGTGAAGTAGGTCAGGGATTAAATTATAAATAAATTCCTTCTCCATGATTTGGGCAGGATGTTGCCAGAATGTTTATGTATACTTAACACAATTAAGGGTAACAGCTAATTTAGTCTTTACAAAAATCCTAGGGACAACCTTTTAGTTAAGGGGATGTCCTGTAAGGTCATCTCCTCTCCCCCTCACGCGCCTCACCAAAGGACTTTAGAAACTTCGCTGTGGTCATGAGTCCAGTGATCAGAGGACAGGGAGGCCTCACAACTGTCACCCAGACAATAAACAGCCAGCAGACTTGGCTCAGCAGGTCCTGTGCAAACCTGGGGCCAGGCCAGAAGCCCAGAAACAAGCCACTTGCAGGTTATGAGCGTTAACCTGGGGGAGCTGTACCAGGGGAAGGAACGATGTTTGGCTGGGGGTGGGGGCTCTCCGAATCCAGCCTGCTGAAGGGGCTCAGGCTGTGACAAGCGAGTGGGCGGCTCCGGGGTGGCCAGGCAGCCTGACCCGGAGCAACACTGCCCGTCCATGGCCCTCAGGCTCTGGGCTCCCTGCTGGAGATGAAGGGCTGTGGGGCCAAGTCGGTGCCACTTCTCAGCTCCCCGATCCTCCGTACATCTTCCCAAGCCCGCTAGACTCGGGGAGCCCTTTGCCAGCCGCTGCCATTGCGGGAACGCGCGCGCCCGCTCGAACTCTCACAGGCAACAAGTTCTCGCTTCCTCAAAGCGGCCACGATGTGCTCGGGAGGCCCGGAGCAAGGGGGACGCTCCCGGCGAGCCCGCGCTGCCCACGCCCCGAGGGGCGCCCGCTGCCTTCGCCGCCCCCAGGAGCGCAGAGCCACAGGTCGCACCGGCAGCGGCGGCCCCCGGGGTGCCCCTCGGACAGGGACGCTGCGGCATCCTAGGTGTGGGCAACAGGTATGAGAGCGCACGGAGGACCGCAGCCCCGGGTATTGCAGCCCCAACCCTCGCCCCTTACCTCCAGCAACTGCACATAGCTCGCCGGGAACCAGCCGCGGACGCCGTCCTCCTTCTCGCCTTCCCACCAGCCGCCGTCCGGGACCTGCAGCAGAGTGATGAGCTCGCCCGCGGCGAAGCGCAGTCCTTGACCATGCCTCTCCCCGGAGAAGGGGTACAGGGTCCGGCAGCGGGTGCCGGACATGGCCTTGGCGCCCGGGTTCACAGCGCAGCCTGCATCCCTGCCGAGCCCCGCGGGCTGGGCAGCGGCTCCGCGGGCTCCCAGGCGCCCGGCGCTCCGGGCTCCCGCGCTCTGGGCGCGCGCCGTCTCGGGGGTGCGCGGGGGTCCCCGGGCAGGCGAGGGACGCGCGCTCCGCTCACAGAAGCAGAGACTCGCTGGCTTCAGAGAGCGACTGGCGACGCCCCCGGGCCGGGCAGCTACCAGATCCAAGCTCTGGGCGGGGGGCGGGACTCAGGGGGAGGAGACCGAGGCGCCGCGGGCTCCGGAGACAACTTCCCGGGGACGCGGAACGCGAGCTGCAGCTGCGAGTGCTGGCCGGAGCCCGCGCGCGGAAATGCGCGGCTCCCTCGGGAGGTGGGACCCGGAGCATCCCCCCGGGCAGGACTCCGCGGCGGAGCGGGGAGGGGCCGACGCCGCGGAGAGGGGGCTGGCGGCCGGGCGTCCTGGCGGGGGCTGTCTCGCAGGCGAGGGGGCGGGGTCAGGGAGGCCACGCCCACGAGGGCCGGCGCTCCCTCGCGGAGGCGGCAGGTCCCCGGTGAGGGGTTCCCTCTCACACCCCCTCCACCGAGGACCTGGGACATGCAAACGCCACTCTGCCTGTTTCCTAGGGGGGAAGGGAGGGGAGCTACTGTGTTGTGGCTGTCATTGTAGTTGTTGAACCTGGGGTTGAACTTGACTCACCGGAAACTGAACAATGGGTGAAAGACAGGTTTGAAGCCTGGCGCCTGAGCCGACAAGCTAGGCGAGAAGCTTGTAATAACACCAGAGGGACTGAGCAAGGAGGAGACAGAGACCGGGTCGGTAGAATGAGGATCAATGGAGGAAAGGCGAACTGTGGCTTGAAGGCGAGCCCAGGGTACTAGACCTCCTGAAACAGGGATTGGCCAGCTGAGCAGTCTACACTTGTTTAGTCAGTCAACAAACTGCCGTGTGTCCGCGCAATGTACCGGGAACTACAAAGATCATTTGGGCAAATCCCTTCTCTCCAGACACCGGTGGACTTGGGTGCTGAAGAAAGTTGACTCTGAACTGATGGTGCACAAGGAAAAGAAAGCTTGGTTTCTTTGCTAGTCTACTCCATAGGAAAAATTAAAATACATTTTCTAAATTGTAAATAGCTAGACCTTTTAATTTCTCTGTATACCTGTAACAGCCTATTTGTGCTCCTTGCTCAGTAACCTGTCATGGTTCCCTATGGCCTATTAAATTCAGGACAGACTTCTCAGCCTGTGGGTTTCAGATTCCCCCACAATACTTCTCCCCCACAATACCACAAAACCTCCCCTTTCACTGTGCCTGACCATTACAGAGGAGCCTCCAAGAGCCAGAAGATCTCACATGCCTGTCTACCCTTTGAATCAGACCTTGACACAGGGCCTTTCACCTCATTCAGTGGTTCTGAATTCTGACTGCACATTAAAGGCCCCTAAGTAACTTTTTAAAAATACTCATGCCCGGGCCCACCCCAGTTTTGCGAGGCAGTCTGTGTTTAATTCATTCCACCTGAGAGGCCTCAGCCTGGTCTCTCTGGCCATGAGCAAGGTGACTAACGCAGATTACTTGTAATATTCCATCAATTGCAAATTCACAAACATCTGCTAGGCCAGAAACATGAGGAAACAGACTCTTAATCACAGTCACCACCCTCAAAGCAGAGCTGCACAATTTGATGTTGAAAGCGGTCACTAAAAGTAACTGGCCTAATCAAGTTTTAGAGGGAATAAAATTCCCTGCATCAGGGGAATACATGCCTTTCAGCAGGATGTCTTCGGGCTTTATACCTGATGATGTGGCCTGCATCAGAGCAGGACAGCTCATCACGAGCTATCCTGCAACCCAGAATCCTCTGTAGCACCTGGGAGCAACTTGTGATCCAGTTTGGACTTGAGAAATCTCAGCCTACACAGCATGCCACATGCTTGAGCTCCAAATGACCCACTCCAAACATTCTTGCAGCACTAAAATGGATAATGGCTGTCAATTTCTTCAATTATTTCGTTTTGTTCCTACGGTCCTGGGAGATGGTGGGACTATTGCTTCCAGTTTATAGGTGAAGCACCTAGACTCAGAGGGTGTGAATTGCTTACAATCATACAGACAGATACAGCAGAACCAGGTTTGAACTCAGTTTTGACTTCACATGTATTTGAGTGCTGCTTCCTCTAACCTACCCTGCCGGATTCAGGAACTGTGTATCCTTGGCTCATCCACACAGCATCTTAAGAAAAGGCTTTCTGGGGGCGGTAGCTGTGGCTCAAAGGAGTAGGCACTGGCCCTATATGCCAGAGGTGGCCAGTTCAAACCCAGCCCCGTCCAAAAACTGCAAAAAAGAAAAGGCTTTCTGGTGATCCTCAGTGTCAGTCTTGATAGAAGCTAGACTAGACTAGCAGTGAGTGGAACTCCTGTCCCTGATCCCTTAGAAAGACAGGTCTCTCAATAATTTTGGGTCTGTTTCCCCATCTGTAATTTGGCCCAATAACTGAAGCACAGGACTAGAGATAGTTAATGTATTTGCTCGTTAAATGTATTGGCTCTGGACTTCCTTTGTTCAAACCCCAGTTCTGCTGCTTCCTGGCTGTGTGCCCTTGAGAACGTACTTTACCTCTCTGAGCTTCATCTTCTACAGCACTGAAAGAAGATGATAACACACATATCTACAGTGAACTTATATTTGGAAAGGTGCCACAAATATACAGTGGGGAAGCACAGTCTCTTCAATAAGTGATGCTGGAAAAACTGTATGTCCACAGAAGAATGAAATTAGACCCTTGTCTTTCACCATATACAAAATTAAATTAAAAATGGATTAAAGACGTAAATCTGAGACCTGAAAGTATGAGTCTACTAAAAGAACATTGAAGACACACTTCAGGACATTGGTCAGGGTGAGGACTTGCACAGGCAAGTAAAGCAAAATTGAACAGGCCAGGCACCGTAGCTCATACCTGTAATCCTAGCACTCTGGGAGGCCAAAGCAGGTAGATTTCTTGAGCTCAGGAGTTTGAGACCACCCTGAGCAAGAGTGAGACCCCCATCTCTACTAAAAATACAAAAACTATCCAGGCGTTGTGGCAGGCACCTGTAGTCCCAGCTACTCACAAGGCTGAGGTAAGAGGATCTCTTGAGCCCAAGCATTTGAGGTTGCTGTAAGCTATGATGCCGCAGCACTCTACTGAGGGCGACAGAGTAAACCTCTGAACCATAAATTAAATAAATAAAGCAAAATTGGACAAATGGGATCGCATCAAGTTAAAAAGCTTCGGCAGAAACAAGGAAATAACAAAATGAAGAGACAATCCATAGAATGGGAAAAAATATTTGCAAATTACCCATGTGCACAAGGAACTAATAACTAGAATATATAAGGTGCCCTGACAACTCAATAGGAAAAAAAATCAAATAATCCAATTAAATAATGGGCAAAGGATCATTATTCATCATAGAAATACAAATCAAAACTACAATGAGATACCATCTCATCCCATTTAACATGGCTTTTATCAAAAAGACAGACAATAATGAATGCTGGCAAAGATGAGAAAAAAGGGGGCGCTCTTATACTGTTGGTGGGAATGTAAGTTTAATGCAACTACTATGGAGAACAGTATAGAGAGGTTCCTCAAGAAACTGAAAATAGAACTACTATATGACCCAGCAATCTCACTGCTGGGTGTATATCTGAATGAGGGGAATTCAGCATCTCAAAAAGACATCTGCACTCCCATGTTTATTGCAGCCCTAGTCACAATAGCTGGAATCAACCTGAGTGTCCATCAACATCTACACAATGGAATGCTATGTAGCCACAAAAAGAACAGAGTCCTACCATTTGCAACAACATGGATAGAACCTGATGACATTTCACTAAGTAAAATAAATGAAGCACAGAGAGACAAGTATCACACATGTTCTCACTCAAATGAAGGAGCTAAATATTAAAAACGTGAAGACAGAAAGTAGAATGACGGTTACCAGAGGCAGGGAAGGGTAGCAGGGATGGGGGATAAAGTGGGGATGGGTTAATGGGTGTGAAAATAGATAGAATGAACAACATTTATAACACAACAAAGCAACCATAATCAACAATAAGTTACAGTATATTCTAAAATAACTGAAAGAGTAGAATTGGAATGTTCCTAACACAAAGGAATGATAAATGCTCAAGGTGATGGATTTCCCCCAGTTACCCTGATTGGATCAGTTGACATTGCATGCCTGCATCAAAACATCAAATGCACCCAATAAAGATATACAACTATGATAATTAAAAGGAAAAAAGAAAATGATTAAATAAAAAGTGGTTTCTAGGAAATTAAAAAAAGATGATAGTAGTATTTATAACATAGAATTATTAAGAAAATGAAATAAGACCGGGCATAGTGGCTCATGCCTATGCTTTGTGCCAATGCATGCACTTTGGGAGGCCAAGTTGGGAGGATCACTTGAGGCCAGGAGCTCAAGACCAGCCTGAGCGAGAAAGAGATCCCAATGTCTACAGAAAACAGAAAAATGAGTAAGGCATTATAGCAGGTGCCCGTAGTCCCAGCTACTCTGGAGGATCTCTTGAACCCAGAAGTCTGAGGTTGCAGTAGCAAAGCACTCTAGCCTGTGTGTGTACAGCCTATCAATGGCAGAGAAATAGAAGGATTTTAGTTTATTAAAAAGGTAAACAGGCTCGGCACCTGTAGCTGAAGTGGCTAAGGTGCCAGCCACATACACCGGAGCTGGCAGGTTCGAATCCAGCCCAGGCCTGCCAAACAACAATGA
Organism: Loris lydekkerianus; assembly: GCA_963574355.1. Classification (NCBI taxonomy): domain Eukaryota; kingdom Metazoa; phylum Chordata; class Mammalia; order Primates; family Lorisidae; genus Loris; species Loris lydekkerianus. The sequence continues at coordinate 44,933 of CAUYPK010033995.1, forward strand.
CAACTACAAACAAAAAATTAGCGGGGCATTGTGGCGGGTGCCTGTAGTCCCAGCTACTTGGGAGGCTGAGGCAAAAGAATCGCTTAAGAGTTGGAGGTTGCTGGGAGCTGTGACGCCCCAGCTCTCTACTCAGGGCGACAGCTTGCGGCTCTGTCTCAAAAAAAAAAGAGTAAACAAATTTACCAAATTTCCTCCTTGGTATCTAGATAAGGAATATGAAAATATATGTCCATACAAAAACTTGTAGTGAATGTTCATAGCAATACTAGTTACAGTAGGCAAAAAGTGGAAATAATCCAAACATCCGTCAGCTGATGAAGAGACAGACAGTATGTGATATGCCCATACAATGGGAATATTTCCTCAGCCATGCAAAGGAATGAATTACTGATAAATGCAACAGGGGGAACCTCAAAGACATTATGCTAAGTGAAAGAAACTGGACACAAAGGCCACATATGCTGTGACTCCATGTATATCCAGTGTTCCGGAAAGGCAAATCTATGGAGACCACAAATATTTTAGGGGCTGCCTGGGGCTAGGAATAAGCAAACAAACATGAAGTTTCTTTTTGGGGTGATAAAAGTGTTCTAAAATTAGGATGTGGTAATGATTGTGCAACTTGCTAAATCACTGAATCATATATTTAAAACAAGTAAATATTTTGACATTTAAGTTTTATCTCAGGCTGGTCAGGCACAGAGGCTCATGCCTGTAATCCTAGCACTCTGGAAGGCCAAGGCAGGTGGATTGCCTGAGTTCCCAGGTTCAAGACCAACATGAGCAAGTGAAAAACCTGTCTCTAAAAAAAAAAAAAGAAAGAAAGAAATTAGCCGGACGTTGTAGCAGGCACCTGTAGTCGGTTACTTGGGAGGCTGAGGCAAGAGAATTGCTTGAGCCCAAGAATTGGAGGTTACTGTGGGTTATGATGCCGTGACACTCAACCCAGTGCAACAGCTTGAGACTCTATCTTAAAAGAAAAATAAATAAAATTTTATCTCAATAAACCATTAACAATTATATATATATATATATTGTGTGTATGCACACACACACACACATATATATACATATATATGTATTCCTCCTTCGCCCAAAAAGAATATTTTTCTCCACTATGTGTGTTAGTTCATCAGCCCAAACATCTATTAAACACATGTTATAAAACAGATAACCTGCCGGGGCTAGGTTATCTAGAGCGATAGATATGGTAGCTCATATAAAGAATTTCTATAGTTAAGGGCCAAGTGTGGTGGCTCATGACTATAATCCTAGCACCCTGGGAGGCCGAGGTGGGTGGATTGCCTGAGCTCACAGCTTGAACCGGAGCTTAGACCTCATCTCTAAAAATAGCCGGCATTGTGGGGGGCGCCTGTAGTCCCAGCTACTTGGGAGGCTGACGCAAGAGAATTGCTTGAGCCCAAGAGTTTGAGGTTGCTGTCAGCTATGATGCCATGGCATTCTATTAAGGGAGACAAAGTGAGACTCTGTCTCAAAAAAAAAAAAAAAAAAAAAAAGGAATTCCTATAGATCAATAAAGAAAAGATAGACAACCTGATAGAAAAATGGGCAAAGGGCTGAAATGGGCTAAGGACTCGAATGGATGTTTTGTGAAAGAAGATATCCAAATGGCAAATCAAAATCATAAGCAAGTATCAATATACACTCAGTAGGTGGTGAAGATAAAAACAGAATAGAAAACAGCACATCTGGGAGAGGATGTGACACACCTGGAATCCTCATGCACTGCTGGTGAGAGCATGTTGGAAAACTGGCAGTGTTTAGCAGAGCTGAACACGGCATCCTCGATAACCCATCTAATCTCCTCCTTGGCATATACCCAACTGAGTTGCACCCGTTTGTTCACCAAAAGATACATACACCAGTAGTCAGGTCACATGTAGGGTCTCAGCTTAGTGAGGAGGCTGATGCAGGAGGATCCTTTTAGACCAGCAGCTTGAGTCCAGCCTGGGCAACATAGCAAGACTCAGTTCCTCCCTCACCAAAAAAAAGTAAAAAGAAAAGAGAGAGAGAGAGAGAGACAGGACGATATTCATATCAGCACTATTCATAAAGGTCCCAAACCGGAAACAACGCAGTTCCTCTCAATAGTAGAATGGATAAATTGTGACATATTCATACAAAGAAAAACTCTACGCTATTGCTATAGACAGGTGATTTGTAATGTAGGCCAAAAAAAGGCAAATGCTAACACATCTGTACAGCATGACCGCATTTGTAAGGAATTCCTAGGGGTCAGGATAGTGGTTATTTAGGGGAGGGGTAGCGAGGGTTCATGGGGATGCAGGAGGCTGGTGATAATCTCCTCCTTGATCTAGGTGCTAGTTACACATAGCTATTCTCCAGCGTGCATATTTATTTGTGTGCTTCTCTGCATGGATGCTACATTTCATTATGATTGGTTAAAAAATAACATGATTCCTGATCTCAGAGAATTTATAGTCTAGAATTCTAGAGTGATGAGTCCTAAAATTTTTGACGTACACTTTGGCAGTAAAACTCCCGAATGTGTGCATTTCTATCACCCATAAATTAAATACATGAACTACATGAATAAGCCTGTTATAACAAAATTAAAAATTTTTAAGATTATAGTGAAATACACATTACATACAAAATATACATTACATACAATTATATCCCAGTATTGTCTTCTGCAACATCATGGATAATTTGTCTACTTCTTGGGGATCAGTTTCAAGAAGAGACTGGGAAGGAAAAGAAAGTTAATGGACTAAAAATAAGAATTTTGCGATGATGACTTTGGAGAAATAAATGGGTCTAATTCTCCCCTTGGAGTCCAGAAGAAACCTAGCATCAGGCCTCCCTGGAAGAGAATGTGTGAAGAGTCCTAGTCATCCCTTCCTGGATTCTCTCATCTGGAATCTCAGCCAGAGTTCCAGCCAAAGATTCTGAAACCTACATATGTGTAAGTTTCACAGGAGAAGCTCCTTAGACTGATACATCTTCCAGGGCCTTCCTCCCAGAGATTCTGATGTAGTGGGTCTGAGATGGGACTCAGAAATCTGTTTCTAACAAAACCAACAGAATATTCTGGGGTATTCCTCAGACCATACTGTGGAGGTCATACCATTTTTAGGAATTATTGGTAACATGAGAGCATCATCATTTACAGGTAAGACGGGTTTATCTTGGCATCTAGTTTGGCCGAGCCCACCACCATTTAAAAAGAAGGAAAGACAAAGCCAAGGTAGAGGGAGGCAGAACGCAGTACCGGGAGTCTCTGGGTAGGTCTGTCCTGAAGTTGAATTTGTATGTGAGTTGGAACAGGTACGTTACCTATTACCTGTAATAACTTCTGTCTGCAAGTGCAAGTTGTACCTAAGTTGGATATTTGTAACTCGGGGACTACCTGTAATAGATCAATGAAGAAAGAAAAAAAAATGTGAGGAACAGGAGAGACGGGGAAGATGGAGTAAGAAAAAGGGGGAGGGATGGAAAAAAGAGAGAGGGTAAGGGGGAGAGGAATGAGAAACCAAAACCCAACTTTCCAGGGGGTCTCCAAGGTCCCCTTCTCCTCACTCACAGACCTCCCCACCTTTCCCTGGCGAAAATTAAAGGTTTCCTTTGCAGAAGAAGCACGAAGGAAAAATAAGAGAAGCAGAGACAAGAAGGAAAGGGCCTCCGAGAAATAAGCTACCAGACCAGAAAGAACACTTAGAAATTGAAGTCTGCCTTCTCTGTGTTCTTGCCTGGTGGATGAGGGAAGGAGTTTCCGCCCCACTCCCACTCTTTTCCTAACTGCACACGGAAGTATGGAAATACGATTGCCCTTTGGGAGTAAATAACAGCAAAATATTCAGGAGGTGGAGCCAAGCAGAGATATGCAAAGCCACAAAAGAAGCAGATAGTCTCCGGGGCCAAGACCCACCTTCAACTACTCGGCCGCTATTAACATATCTAAAGCCTGGAAAAATCCACCCAAAGAGGCCTGGGATCTGTCAGAAAGGCTTAGAAAAGAAGTTTGAGAGGGTTTGTTTGTTTGTTTTTAAATATATATATTAGTTTTTATTTATTTATTTTTTGAGACAGTCTCACTATGTCGCCCTGGGTAGAGTGCCTTGGTGTCACAGCTCACAGCAACCTCAAACTCTTGGGCTTAAGCGATTCTCTTTCCTCAGCTTCCCAAGTAGCTGAGAGAGGTTTTTTTTTTGAGAAGTGATATCTCCGGTCTCTCTCTCAGACTCTGCATCCTTGGGGCTTCTTTTCCCAGGGCCACATGGTCCTCACCTCCTTGAAACACACACAGTCACACGTGTGCGCAGATGCATGTGTGCGCCTGTGATGTGCACAGAGAGAACTGCCCCTGAGTATTTACCCAGTGTGCGCAGATGCATGTGTGCGCCTGTGATGTGCACAGAGAGAACTGCCCCTGAGTATTTACCCCAGTCTGTTTCTGTTGCACCAAAGATAAGCCAGATCCTTGTTTCCCCAGCTGCATGGCAGAAGTTGGAATGTTCATTTATAGATGGTGCCCCTCTATCAAGGTGTGAAAATAATTCTCCAGTGTTCATTAAAAGCAGCTTAGATTGACACAGCCCCCTCGGGAATCTTGAGCTTTTTCTTGGCCTGCCTGAAGGTTCTTGGCTTTCTTGTGGAAAAAAGGGTTGGCCTAGGAAGACTGTCAGGAATAGTCCTTTTCTTTCTCAGAACAAATCCCCACCACGACTCTCCATTCTTTTGAAGACTAAAAATAAATTTAGAATTAATCACAACAGAAGAGGAACAGTCTCTTCAATGACTATAATTAGCTCTCCATTTATTAATGAAGACTCAAATCATTAGGCTCATTCGAGTCCCCAGCTGTTTTGCTTACTAATGACACACCTAGTATTACAGTCCAACCAGGTTGTGTTGCCTCCTGCACAAGGAGCAGATACATTAAGACAAACAGGGTTGCCGTGGAGGAAGAATTTAATATCACAGAGCACTAAGTGGAGAAGTAGGAAGAATTTTTGAAATCTGTTTTCCTGAGAAGTTGGGAGAAAGGGTTTTTAAAGATAGTTTGATAGACAAAGGGTCTGCTGATTGGCTGGTTTGGGGGTGGAACTCATAGGGGTGTAGAAATTGTTTTCTTGCACTGAGTTAGTTACTGGGTAGGGGTTACAAGAGTTGACTCAGTTCCTTGGGATAGGCCACTGGTCTAGATGGGTCGGCCTATCCGCTAGAATCCAGGGCCTAGAAGATATCTCAAAAACTGACCTTTGGTTTCACAAGGATGATGTTACCTGTGGGGAAAGTTAAGCATCTTTATTGTGATTGTCAGCCATTAAGTCACATCAGCTATGTGACTCCTGAGTAGTAAGTAATTATAGGGAAGCAAAGTAGGGGACAATGGCTGGTTATTATTATTATTTTTAACTATGCCCGTGCCTTGGCAGAGTTCAGGCCCCACCACAGTTCTCAGCTTGCACTCCCCCATTAATTTATAAAGGGCAGTTTTACGAGGACAAGTGCCTCACCTCTTCAAGCTTCAATTTCCTCATCTGCAGGTAGGGATGGCCGTGGAAGGGCTGTCGGAGGCCCTCTGGAGAAGGTGCTAAGTCAAGGGTCTAGCTCTGTGGATATACAGAGTTCCTTGTGCACAGTGCTGGCTTCAGACCAGAAGAAACATCACTTGCTGGATTGAGAAGCCAGAGTGGTCTATGGAAACTTCCAGGCCTGGTATGGTAGGAAGGTAGAGGTAATGTGTATTTACACTCTAGACTAATAAAAATTCCTTCCAGAGCTTTTGGGTACAACCTTGATGAGGAAATAGGATGCACGTTTACATTCCCCTGGACTCCCCCAACAGGATCTCCCTGTCAGACAAAGGAGGATTTCCCAAGCTCTTCCCACGGTCACCTGAAGGTCAGAGCCTGAGAAATAGGAAATTGTCCATTTGGGCCTCTGGGGCAGCCCAGAGATTGGGCAGAACCAGCTTCCTAAGAACCATCTTGGAGACTAAAGGGCAGGTGACAGAGCCTCTCTGGGTATTCAAAGTTGATGATGACAGCACAGGGAAGCCCTGTGCCCAGAGGCCAATATCCAGATGCTTACGCCATCCAGAAATTAGCAACAACTGAACAAAAGGGATTTAGAATAAGCAAGGCTAGAAAAGCATACAATATTGTTAGTGGAAGTGGGCAGAAGTTACCTGGTGTCCTAAAAATTGCCATATACACATACATAAGGAAAATGGGAAATTATAGCTAAATGGACCTTATTAACAAAATATTGAGTTACAAATATTAACAAAAGATTTAGAAAACATTTCCGCGTGTTGATATATCAATATAAAAATATGAAACATGAGCTTGTGAATTCTTCCTGGTGAACTTTGGGATACCTTGTACTATATTCTCTCTACTTTTCTATAGGTTTGAAATTTTCTATAATAAGAACAACATAAAAAAGGAAATAGAAGCCCTGGAACTTATTCCACATCCCTAACTCTTCTGTAAGACCTTCGGGTTCTCAGTCAGAGCCTGTTCACTCACAGTTTTCAAACAATTCTAAGCAACTAATTGTTTTAAAAATCATTTTGTCAGTTCATAATGTATAGAACAAGGTATCCTCCAACCTTCCGCTGAGAGGTTGACGCTGGGGCAGACAGAGGAGGAGGACGAGGAGCACAGAAAATTATTTAAAAAGACCCAAGAAAATAAAAAGTATCTTAGCCACAACTATTTAGCATCCGTCAAGAGTCCCGCAAGATGCTGGCAATAGATATTTGTTAATATACAGAGCAGCATTATTCACATACAAACATTGCTCAAATATAAGGTGCTATGAGAATGACAACCATCCTGAATCATCTCGTTTTAAAAGCCAAGGCCATGTGTAATGCCTTTTTGAATAATATTCACCCACAGTGGCTAAATGACTTCAAGTTATTTCAAAAGTGTCAAGTTATTTGTAAGTGCCAAAGACAAAACTACAACGAATTTGGTTTTAAAAATCTTAATTGACCTGTATTTGAGATTCTACAACATAGAATCGGACCACGTCTCATTCTATGAAACCGAATGAGCATTCCCGGGACCTGAGCCGAGGAAGCTGGTTTTATAGGCAGAAAGGGCTGAAGACAGCAGAAACAAAACACAGATTGGTTGTTTTCAAAGTTGAAGGTTAAAGCAGAGGGCTCTTCCTTATCATGCTGGCTGAGACTGGCCTGTTAGGGGATTTGGCTGTAATCTCTCTCTCCTGATTTCTCCACAGGCCAGATAACAATTTAGTTTCAACTGGAGATCATGGAACTTTTTAACAAGAGTGGCTCCATTTTGACTTGGTCTGTCAGGCCTAGGTCCAAACCAATGGACTCTTACGAAGTTTATGTAACGTATGTAAAAGAACAGTTTTGCTATTGGGAAAATTCATTTGTATGAAACAACTCCTTTCCTAACTAAACTTAAATGGGATAAGCATTCCTACTGGTCATCTGGGGTAAGAGACTAGCAATGGAGGGAGATGGTGGGAGGAGAATTCATTTTTCCTTATAAATCTTGGCATTGCTTCATTAGCTAAAATGAGCTTATATTATTTTTGTAATCTAAAAAAGATTAAAAGAAAATTAAGTATTCCTAATAAGTAAGGAAATAAGGAGCATAGATTTTATACCTGTGACCCTTCACCTGGTTAGTTAGAGGACTCAAGATACTTTAGCCTGTGGTGAGTTCCATCTTCCACCTATGCTCTCTTTATAAGGAGCTGGCTTTCTGAAATCTCTGTAGGGGGACCTTCCGATCTTGAACGCTGCCCCCCTGGTCTTTGTGAAAATCCTACAGATGCCTCTTGAAACAATTGTCTCCTAGTGAGTTACTATTACATTGAACCATGCAAAATATTAATATGAGACCACTTGTGGCCTATACAAAAAATAATTTTAACTTAATAGTTTTAATCTTTTTTTTTTTTTGAGACAGAATCTCACTCAGTCGCCCTGGGGTTGAGTGCCATGACCTCATAGCTCACAGCAACCTCAAACTCTTGGGCTCATGTGATCCTCTTGCCTCAGCCTCCTGAGTAGCTACCACAACATCTGGCTATTTTTTTTAGAGACAGGGTCTCATACTTTGAACCCCTGAGCACAAGTAATCTGCCCACCTCAGCCTCCGAGAGTACTAAGATTACAGGCGTGAGCTGCCGTGCCTGGCCAACTTAATAGTTTTAATACAATGTCCCCATCCACAGCTAACTCCAAGGGGTAAAGCCAGGCCTATGGAAACCTCCAATTCACCCAGTTCCTGCCTTTAGCCTTATTGACCACCACTCTACCTTACTGACCACCCACTCTATGAAGTTTTGTCTTAGGTTATACACTGGATGAATGATACTCCACCCCAGCAGCTCACCAGAAACAAAAAAAACTTGTGAACAATTCAGATACCTACGATCAACTCAGGAAATTTTGAAACAAGGTCTGGGGTATGTGCATTCTTTTCTTAAATTACCCAGGGGATTTTCATGCACAGACCTGGCCGAGAACACTGGAGTGTATGATGCTTCCCACCCTTTCCTACAATCACCTAGAGATTCTGCTGTGTCTGAGGGGGTGGGAGCCAGGTAGCAGCATTTTAAAAAGATCTCCAAGTAAGGCCAGGCACTGTGGCTCATGCCTGTAATCCTAGCACTCTGGGAGGCTGAGGCCGGTGAATTGTTTGAAGTCAGGAGTTTGGGACTAGCCTGAGCAAAAGCGAGACCCGGTCTCTACTAAAAATAGATAAACTAGCTGGGCATTGTGGTGGGTGCCTGTAGTCCCAGCTACCAGGGAGGCTAAAGCAGGATGATTACTTGAGACCAAGAGTTTGGGGTGCTGTGAGTTTTGATGACACCACGACATTCTACCCAGGGCAACAGAGTGAGACTGTCTCCAAAAATAAATAAATACAAGATCTCCAAGTGATGTTGATGTGTGGCTGAGCTTGGAGACCACTGGGATAGTGAATGATAGTGTGTTGACCTTCATTCCCAGAGGCAGGAGCCACCTATGGTCCAGAACTAACCATATCATCCGAGAGTCAAAACAGTGTAGGGAGGGCAAAAATGTGCCTGTGCAGATGATGATCTCAGCTAGGTGCTGGGTCAAGTTTACTCTGGTCTCTGGGATTGGACTTGCAGGCTTGGCCTACCTGGCTGTCTGTCTCCAGAGATGGGACACCTGCTGAGCTTGCTTTCCCCAATGCCCCCCTTCCCATTTCCTGGGCAGCCCCAACTTTAGATGACTGCTCTGTGAGAGACACACACTTGGGAGCTGCTTCCCTTCCTGGGATTGCGGCCCAGGACCCACCAGGGAGCATGTTGCCATGACGATGGTAGCACACTGCTCCCAGCCCCCTTCTGCCTCTGCAAATCAGAACTCACAGAACTCTGTTGATGTCTGGACTTCCCCCCAAAAAAGGGATAAGCAGGGTTTTTTTCCTCTGTGATTTGGGAAGATGAAGCAAACAAGGGGACAACAGCCCTGGGAAGAAAAAAAAAAAAAACAACCCAAATTTTCCCTGTTTATTGAGATACATGAAGCAACCTATTTTCTTATAGAAGGGATTATCCACTATAATTGTTGTCATATTTGTCAAGAGGAAAAAGATTGGAAAACATACAATGAAGAAAGAGCCATTTCTTTAGGTGGAGAAGGATGACAGGAGCAGGGAGGAAGGAAAGAAAGCATGGGGGTGGCTTCAAAAGGTGAGTCTTGCAAGAAAGAGGATGAGGCTGAGGCTGAGGCTGCCTGCAGCAGGGCTGAGTAGCCCAATAAAGGAAGCCAGGCAGAACCGTGGCAGGGAACTTGGCCAGGAGGAGGAGGAGAGTGGAGACTGATAGGAGTATACTTGTCATCTATTGCCATAGAACAGATTATTTCAAAATGTAGTGATTTAAAACAATAATAAATATCTCTTATACTTTCTATGGGTCTCCTGAATCAGCAGCAGCAGAGCTGGGCATTTCTAGCTTGGGGTCTCTCAGGAGACCTGACTCAACATGTCAGTCAGCGCTGCAGTTATCAGAAGGTTTGACTGGGTTAGGGGAGCTGCTTCCAAAAAGGTGCATGTGGATATTTGTACGTGCACGTGCACACACATACACACGCACGCACGCACACACGCATGCACACTGCTGCGCTAATGCTGGCTGTTGGCAGGAGGCCTCAGTTCCTCAACATGAGAAGCACTCCACACAGCTTCTTGAGTGTCCTGAAGCTGGCTTCCTGCTGAAAGAGTAATCCCAGAGCTAGTAAGGCAGAGCTGCAGTATCTTGTTTCTATAACATTTCATTGGTTCCACAGGTCAGCCCTACACAGGGCTGGCATGGAACACACAAGTTGAAAGCCAGGAGGTGAGCATCAGTTAGGACCATCGTGGAGGCTGGCTACTTCACAGAGAAAACCATCCCCCAGTCGAGGAACTGCAGAGTGTGGTTGTGCCAGCATTCCCTGTACAAGGAAGCCCAGCAGGTGTGGAAGGGGAGACTGCAGTCCAAGCCAAACTGTTGGTCTGTCTATGCCCCAGCCAGGGTATGCAGGCACTCCTTGTTATAATATGCCTTTTTTAGAAGAGGTACATGCACTTTCCTACAAAGGTGTAGTTTGTGCCTCGGTCCTAATTTATCAGGATACTTTTAAATGTATATAATAGAAAATCCAGCTTAAAAATTTTGTTTTCCCTTTTATTACATCATATTCACACAGATTATGAATACATTTATACATATGTGGGGTACAATGTGTTGATTTTTTTAGTACAATTTGGAGTGCTTACATCAAAGTAATTAATATAGCTTTCACCTCATTTACTTGATTATTATGTTAAGACGTTTATGTTCTATACTTGATAGATTTGACTTGTACCCTTGCAATATGCTCCATAGGTGTGGTCTCACCGTTTACCCTCCCTCTATCAAACCTCCCCTCTCTTCCCCTTCTCCTTCCATTTCTCTCCTTCATCCTGGGCTATACTTGAGATCTATCTTTGATAAGAAAGTGTGAGTAAATAAAAATTGGTTTCATAAAAGTACTGAGTACATTGGATACTTTTTCTTCCATTCTTGAGATACTTTACTAAGGAGAATATGTTACAGCTCCATCCAGCTGAACATAAAAGAGGTAGAGTCTCCATCTTTTTGAAGGCTGTATGGCATACATATACCACAATTTATTAATCCATTCACGGGTCATTGGGCACTTGGGCTTCTTCCGTGACTTGGCAGTTATGAATTGAGTTGCAAAGAATAATCTGGTGCAAATGTCTTTGTTGCAAAGTGATTTTTGGTCTTTCGAATATACTCCTAGTAGAGGAATTGCAGGATTCTATGAAACCTACCTATGTTTACTCACACTTTCTTATGAAAGATAGAACACAACTATAGCCCAGGATGAAGGAGAGAAATGGAGGGGGAGGGGAGGGGTGGGGGGAGGTTTGATAGAGGGAGGGTAAAGGCGGGACCACACCCCTGGAGCATATGACACGTATACAAATCAAATCCGTCAAGTGTAGAACATAGATGTTTTGGCACAACAATCAAGTAAATGAGGTGAAAGCTATGTTGATTGGTTTGATCTAACCACATCAGATTGTATAAAAAAAAAACAATCAGCACATTGTACCCCACATATGAATGAATGTATTCATGATCTATGTGTATTTGACCTAATGAAAAAATGAATTTGAAATGGTGCTAAAGACTTATTGATTGGCCAATTATCTCTTCCATCAGTCTAGCATATTTTGAAAAAATAGGGCAGATGGGCCTCCCTAGAGTACACCAACTTAGCATTCTTTCTGTGACACTGGATATTTGATACTTTAGTTCTTGTACTTAATGCTAACATGAGTGAGTTTATCAGATTAGCTAATTGGGATTCTGAGAACAGAGGCTGCCGGGTAGGGGAGCAGGTGGGCAGGACTTAAGTCAATGCAGAGGCAGGAACCATAGGAGGCAGGCAGGACGCACCCAGGCAAGGCAGTGACCCTAGTGGTTCCTGGGCACAATGAGACCTCAAGTGGCCTTCACTAACCCAACTATAGCCCAAGAAGAAGGGGAAGTGGGAGAGGGAGGGGAAGGGAAGGCAGAGGATGGGTGGAAGGAGGGTAATTGGGGGGACCACACCTACGGTGCATCTTACAACGGTACATGTGAAATTTACTAGGTGTAGAATATAAATGTCTTAACACAGTAACTAAGAAAATGCCATGAAGGCTATGTTAACCAGTGTGATGAAAATATTTCAAATTGTCTATAAAACCAGCACAAGTACCCCATGATTGCATTAATATACACAGCTACGATTTAATAAAAAAAATACAATGTCCGTTTTTATTTTAAATTATTATGAGGGCACAATTTTTCAGGTTATAATGTATTTTTATTTATATACTCTTTTTTTTAAAATTTATTTATTTTTATTGTTAAATCATAGCTGTGTACATTAGTGCAATCAAGGGGTACAATGTGCTGGTTTCATATGCAATCTGAAATATTCTCATCAAACTGTTCAACGCAGCCTTCATGGCATTTTCTTAGTTACTGTATGTAGACATTTGTATTCTGCATTTAGTAGGTTTCGCCTGTACCCATTTGAAGATGCACCGTAGGTGCGGCCCCACCCATCACCCTCCCTCCACCCTGACCTCCCCCCTCCCTTCCCCTCCCTTTTATTTTTATTTATTTATTCTAGTTGTCTATTTCACATTGATTTATATGCAGTACTTATGTATTAATTTATTTTAATTTTCTCCCTTGAATTCTCTCTCTAAATTCAAATCATCATGTTAAAAAAAAAAACAAAAACCTTGTATGTTTATCTTTCCCCTCAGAAATTATAAATAAGTTTTTGGAAAATATTAAAAAACAAAAACGTCATTCTAACCAATGCTTAGCATGGTGAGATGTAGGAAGCAGTTACCTGCAGACCCCAGTATCTGAAATGTGGGGAGAACTGTCCTGTCTTCCCCCTTCTGCAGGTCACACCATATCCAGTCTGTTAGAAGCTGAGAGTGCAAAGATCACCCATGCTATGTGAAAGGACAGTTTTTAGTGAAGTCACTTAAACCTGTTATTCTACACATCTAGAAGTTGACTGACAAGTGGATAAGACTGGAATCCAAGTGCTTTCCACACACTGCATTTCTTTCATCAAGTTGTAATAATCCACCTGAAATGGAGTAATTAAGTTGCTGTGGAAACAGAGGTTTCATGTCATGGGAGGGGAAAACCCCTGCAAGGATTTTTGTGTTGGCAGCTGACCGCGTGCCAGGCGTGTGCAGTAGACAGCTGAGCTCCACACGTGTGACAGAGGTGAAGTGTTAGAGCTGGGCCGGCGCCGAGCACAGGGACGTCGGGACAGGCCACGTGGGCACGGGAGCAGCCGCTCTGCAGAGAGCTCAACGGTGAGCACACAGACCCGAAACAGAAGAGTCTGAAAGGAGGTGTGACGTACCTCAGTAACCCAGAGACGAAACAACGTTCTGACCTCGGGGGGAAGAAAGGGTCTCCTGAAGAATCGTCAGTGAAGAACAAGATTAGGCAGTTTGCATTTAATCACTGTACGAATCAAAACGTGAGATAAAGATGATGTGACAAAAAGTAGACAAGGTGAAGTTCAGGAATGAAGATGACTGAAAAGAAGGTAATCTGAGTCCATAAAGGCCTACATTCTTCTTATTTAAAAAAGCCTAAAATGAGAATGTTCTTTAACAAATCTCCCTTTTATGCAACATTTTAGAACAAAGATGTTTATATCACTTGAGAGGAACAGCGTGTGTTTGGAAGTTAGGGCAATAGCATCACGTAAGGGACAGGCAAGCCTGTGAAAAGTATTTTAAAGGTTATTTAGGCTGGGTGAGGGGGCTCATGCCTCAATCCTAGCACTCTGGGAGGCGAAGGCAGGAGGGTCCCTTGTGCTCAGGAGTTCAAGACCAGTCTGAGTAAGAGTGAGACCCCATCTCTACTAAAAGAGGAAGTATTAGCCAAGCGCGGTGGCAGGTGCCTCTAGTCTCAACTACTAAAGAAGCCGAGAGAGGAATGAGGGCAGGAATTTGAGGTTGCTGTGAGCTAGACTGACGCTATGGCACTCGAGCCTGGGCAACAGAGTGAGACTCTGTCTCAAATGATAAATAAATGAACCAATACACAAACAAATACGTAAAGAAATAGTATTTGCTCATACCCAAAGATCGATATCTAAGAAGATGTACACAGATAATAACAACTGTCCTGAAGACTAAATATACACGAGTATCTGATAGTGAAATTCTAAGTTAATTTTTCAAAGAACAGACATCCATCTCTAAAAAGCAAATTGTCTCCTTATTAGTAAAATTATTGATAGAAAGGATTTCTAGTCCTTTACAACCATAGTGTCCTTACATTTTGCACCATAAATGATAACACAGCATATATGCAAAAGCAATATTTCTCTAAAAGGTAGTTTTCAAACCACCACACACTGTATCACCTGGTATCCTGAGTAAATATGAAGATGACATGAAGGTATTACTTTAAATATTTGATGGTCTTTGGTGCAGGTAGAACTTAGCAGGGAAAGGGGAAGACATGAATAATTATCAATTGATGTTAATAAAAGCAATTTACATAGGACACACAAATCCATGAATGCATTATTTGTGTGCCAAATGGTGGAGTTCAGAAAAAGCCTCAGGAAAAAATTTTAAATGAAAACATTTACAGACAATCTTATAAATTAATATAGAAATAAATATAATGAGATTAAGAAGATAACATCATTACACCATTGAAAGAGCATTTCTTTATAGGGAGTCCCCTGCACTGGAGATATTGTGTGCCCCTCTGTGAATTCAAAGAAAGAAATCCCTGTAAATGCACCCAGAGGTACGTTAAGGTTCTATGCCGTCTAATGTCTCATTTGTTGTGATGTTACTCATGCCCACCAAAATTCAAATTGAGAAACTTTATTGGTATCACTAATGTAATATTAAAGATCATTACAGCAAACATTAATAATTAGCATGCATTTATAGAGATAATTGTAATTATAGCGGGCTAATCTATGTTGTCAATATTCCATCATGATGACATCTGCTGAAGATCTTTATTACTTTTTAGTTCAAAAGATGTAGGGCATTTTCCAGAATTTTAATCCTCACTTAGATACTTTTCTCTTAGTGCCTGTTTTGAGATGTGTACACAATAGAAGTGACAGGCACCTTGTACTTAACTACCGAAAACAAGCACGAAAAGATTACTTTAAAAAGCACATTTGTAATAAACAGGGCTTAATAGTGATAATATTCTGTCGAGCAATTTAATTGTCTACTTAGCCACCTATGAGAATTAAGCCAGTTAATTACATTGTGTTTCATGTCTCCAACATTATATCAGAAACTGAGAGGTGGCTGTCACATAAAGATGACTTCTACATTTTCTGGAAAGTCTTTATTGAAGACTACTTCCTTGCAAATTAAAAGTACCTTTTAGAACATACAGCAACAAAAGAGTTTATCTCAATTAATTACTGCATTTTCTTAAAAGAGAATTATTTAAATAAACTCTATTATCCTCATTTGCTTTTACTTCTAGAAAATTAAAAATTAAATTTAAGGCTTCATAATAGCAATACTCTTAATCTAAGTGGCTAATATATTTATCTTTCTCTTTAGTTTGGTTGCCCTTAAATATTTTTTCCTTTAAATAATTTCCTCGTACACACTTTTTATTTTCTTTGCTTTAGTTTTAAATTGCATCAAATACTTGAAAAGAAGATAAGTTATCACTTTTTCAATCCAGACATTCTTATTTTTATGCATTTGACTTTGTAATTTTTGAGTGAGGTCATCCATTGATGGCACATTTATTTCACTATACAGCTAACTGCCATTTATATAAATACATAAAAAAGAAACCTAATTACCTATAGTAAGTCTGGGCTTGATCACAGAGTTTACACTGCTTGGGAACATGTGAATCTTATTTGCGGTCCTGGCAAGTGTCATACCTTATGGACTCTAGAAGTATTTTGTTAATTCCATTGTGAGTGAACGTGAGTTAGAAAATATCCTCATTCTGAGCAGAACTTCTCATTAAGAAAGGCAGTAAAATAAGAAGTTTCCATCAGTGAAATTACCTGGATGATGACTTGATTCAGTGGCATATCCTAGCACTAAAGAGATTAGATTAATGGTAGCAGACCTTGGCCTGAAGTCAGATATGGTGATTGGATTTAGTATGTTAATTTTGGACAGTTATCATTAGATGGGAGGTTGAAAGATTTACAGTAGACCCTGAACTTAAATAATTTCTAATTTAGCAAGACAAATGCCTATAGGCTCAATCATAATAACAGTTGAATTTAATGAAGTATAAAAACGAAAAATATGATTATTAAACAAGCAATGTTATATAAAAGTCAAAATCAACAGCTTCTATCACAAGCAATTTCTAACTAGGAAGCAGTTCTCAGTGAGATGGAATTATCCTAACAATAATTTACCTGTTAATAATTAAAAATTCATAGTAAATTTAATTCTGTAATTTATCTGTGAATATCTCTGAAATACTTTCATTGGTGACGAAACCTATACCACTACTTGAAAGTTGTGTGAGTTAAATACTTAGATGTTTCTTAATTTACTGCTTAAAATATGGAGAAGGGGGAGAGGGAGGTGAGGGAGGGGGGAGGATGGGTGAAGGGAGGGTGATTGGTGGGATTACACCTGCGGTGCATCTTACAAGGGCACATGTGAAAGTAAATGTGGAATATAAATGTCCTAACACAATAACCAGGAAAAACGCCAGGAAGGCTATGTTAACCAGTGTGATAAAAATATGTCAAATGGTTTATAAAACCAGTGTATGGTGCTCCATGATCGCATTAATGTACACAGCTATGATTTAATAATAAAAAACAAAGTGAGCCTTTGAGAAAAGCTTCTCAATGGTTAACCTAGAAAGCATTTTAGTATTCATATAGCATGATCACTGAGCACAACCACTGTCCTTGAACTAGAACACTTTTAAAACTTAAAACTCCTAAAATCCTGTGAGTAATTTTAAAACCCCCTTGAGAAATGTTAAAACCCCTAAATTTTAAAGCCCTTGAACTGGAATAGTGTAAAAATCTTATCCACTTGGCATATAGAAATCTGCAAAATAAAATATCACTCCCACTTTAACAATGAGTAAAGGTAAAACTGTATGATTGTAACTTCTCTTGAAATTATCAGGGAGCGGAGGTCACAGATGCCCAGGGGACCTCACTTCTGAAGAACGAGCCCCTTCAAGGACAGATGGGCCAGGAGCTCAGGTGGAAGGGGTCCCAGTTAGAATTTAACGGGCTCAATTTGAGCAAACTACCCCAGGTCCAGGTGGGTCCTGACCGCTGCAGGGACCCTGGCCGGGGAGGGGGGTGTCCTTCCTTTCATTAGGTGACTGAGGGAAATGTTGGGGACATAGCAGGGGCGTGGAGAGATCCCCCCTTTCCCAGGCCCGGTGCCTCCCTGAACCGTCACTCTCAGGTCACACAAGCTTTTAACCAGGATGGAAGGAGCTGGAAAAAGCTGGAGGGGTCAGGAACTACAGTGCAGCTCCCAGGAGAAAAACGTCTTCCCCATCTGGGGACAGGGCAGCAAAGCAGCATCCTAGGAGCCTCTGCCAGTTCCAAGACAGAGGTCTCCAGCACAGGGCATGGGCAAGGAACTCCCTCCCAAGAGGGAGAGTTTCATCCCCTGGGCAAGGAAGACAGAGGGGTTGAGAAACCCCACCTCCTGCTCAGACTCTGTCAGAAGCCCAGAAGCCCCGGCTGCAGGTGCAGGCTTGGCCCCAGAGCAACAGCAACAGCTGGGGAGAGGCGGGGACCTGGTGGGGAGGGGACAGCAGCTCGAGGCCACACTGAACCCAGGCAGGCAGCCCAGGGCAGGGTGGTCTGAAGCTGGGACGCTCTGAGCAGACCCTCCTTGGATCCCCGTCCTGGCTCCCACCAACGTGAACACTGAGTTCAGAAGGAGTCACTGCCGCTTTGTGGCCCAGCAGCAAGGTCTGTGCTGGGCGCTCTCAGCTCAGAGTTTGTAATGTACGGGATAAACTGATCATGCCGTTGTTTATTTATCTGTGATCTAAGATTCATAAATCTTTGTTTTATTTTGGTTTGGTTTGTTTCCTTCAGGAAAGTGCCCAGAGCAATAATAAGAGGTATGTTCATTCTCAAATGTCCAATCAAATAATACAAAACAAGAATATGTGGCTGATTCATACATTAAACATTCCGAGATCCTTCCTGTTCAGCTTTTACCTGGATCATGTAGGATCACAGAATATTTCCATCAGATGCTTCGACTCAGCCTTCTTGGAATTGCTTTTATTATCATTAATAATTAACAACTATCCCTTCACATAAAAGAGACTTTTGTTGAAAAATTCCAACCAGTGTCCATTTGGAGAAATGTCCTATTATGATTGAAAGGGCCCAGTTTTCAATTCTGTCTGAGAAAACTGAAATTCGGCAGATGGACGTAGGTGTGGCAAAGCATCACTGCTCAGGTTTCAAAGGCAAACTTGAACTCCAACACGGACTCGTTGATTTTCTGCCTATTTTCAGGTACTGCTGACACTTTTTTTATTGATACATATTAGTTGTACATATTTTGGGGGTACATGTGACAATTTGATGCATTCATATAATCAAATCAGGTATATGTTTTACCTTAAATATTCATTTTTTTCTTTACACTAGGGACATAACAAATTTTTCTCTTGATCGCTATTAACTATGGTCACCTTACTAATGCACTGAACATGAGGTCTGATCTCTGCTATCTACGGGTGTGTCTGTGCCCATTAACTCACCTCTCTTCAACTCCCTCTCTGGTTCCCAGACTCTGGTAACCACCAATCTACTCTCTGTCTCCACAAGATCCACTATTTTAGGTCCTAGATACGAGTGAGAATTTGCAGTATTTTTCTCTCTGCGCTTGGCTCATCTCACTTATCCTAACAGTAGTTACAAATGACAGGATGCCTTTCTTCTTTTACAGCTGAATAATATTTCGTTGTATTTTTCTACATTCCACATTTTCTTTATCCATAAATCCATTGAAGGACACTTTCCTCAAAAAACTAAAATAGGACTGACATATATGATCTAGAAATTCCATTATTGCGTGTGTACCCAATAAAGGAAATCAATATATAGAAAAGATCTCTGCACTGCACGTTCATCCCTGCTCCATTCACCACAGTGAAATACGGCATCAACCTTCAGCGACTCTTGGTGTCACTGCATGGAAGGCTCAGCCTCTGTGCACTACTGTCCTGACAGGGCAGCCTGGAGGCTCACCACCCGCTCGGCACATGGCCTTCAGGACGAGAGACATCTGTCTGCCTCTGCGCTGTGATGGATCTTAGCAGCATCATTCGGACCTGGGCAGGCTAAGAATGTTCCCAGTTCTCTTTCTTCACGTTAAAAATCTGAGCATACCTCAAAAGTATGAGGTTATTTTGAGTACAAATAAGTAAAAATCTTGCAACATGTTTACAGAGAGAACCGGTATAAAAACTAAGTATTGATTGCTGGTTTCATTTTTATTTTGCGGAGTATATTTTAGCCAAATAAATCTGAATTTAGGTATTTATAGATTGGCAGTTTAAGGTAGTGTGTGGGCACTTGCCACCTGGAAGAAAGACTCAGCCCCTACTTTAGGTATAAATCAGATGGTGATTTGTTACTCCTGCGTGAGACGTCGTGCGGGGACTCAGGCTGAGACAGTTAGGGGCCTTGGGGGTCTTTTTCCTGGATATTACAGTAGATGCAAAAATCTGTGTCAATAGGTTAAAAATGTTAGAAACTCTTTGGCAATTAACATCACTAGTACTTATACCATTTGATACTGATCTTATTTGGTTAATTATACTAATCCGTGTTATAATTTAGTTTTCAAACTCTGGCACAAAGAATTAGAAGGCAAAATGATTTTTTCTATTAATCCTCAAGTGGTGTTAGCATAAAAAAAAATAAAAAAAAACTCAACCACTCATAAAGAAAATAATAAGTGAAAATATAGTACTATGTTTGGCCAAACAAAAAATAAACACATTAATTAATTAAACAAAGTCATCAATTCTTGAAAAAGGTTCTTTTTTTCTGAGAAAAATGTGAGTCTCTCTCTCTCTCTCTCTTAATGTTGACTAGAAATAAAGTGAAATGTGGACAAGTGTATTGATGAAGCTTCAGCCCATGTTGAGTTTGGGGATCACTGTAGACAATATAATTGCAGGCTAATTATTTGGCTAACACCTCTTTCCGTGGAAAGTTAATGAAAAGCCAGAAATGATAAGACGAGTTGGAAAGGAAGAGAGCAATTCATCAATTCTAACACTGCTGAAAAAAATTAGTGCATTTCTTAACCCTTTCGTAAATAAGGTTTATGCTTTCCTATTTAGAGCTGCTCCCGAAATGCATCAACGAAGCAGATTTTTTACAGACATACCTCACATAAATATCATCCACAGCATCATTGTACACTGTCGCTGGAGTAGTCCTATTCATATAAATTGGAATAAGCGTGCATACAAAGGCCTATGATGAGTATGAAAATTTAACCAGAATGTGGAACAGCCCCGCGGTTTGTATCTGGTTCAGAGTATTTATCATCAGCTGGAAATCTGGCTTTTCAAAAAACATACATGCATTTACATCCCAGCAAACTGTTTATCTCAATTCAAAAGATCACTTATTAAAGCTTATCCGTGTATTTGCTTATTTGGAACTGCTTATTAAAGGAGATGAATGCCAACATTAAGCATTTTTAGTGCTTGAAAGCACGTCCTAAAATAAACCACACTCTCACTGGATATTCTTATTTCGCTTCTACAAGGTTTACCTGCATAATCACATGCCAAAAAGGCTTTGTGAATTTGACCTTTGTCATCCATTTATCACACTATTAACTCAGTCTCACATCCATTTTTAAAAGGTTAGAGTCTCCTGTGTGATGCCTCCTTCCAATTATAATGAATAACACACAGATGTGGACCCAGGAGTGCCTGCTCTTCACTAGTTCTGATTTTGGAGACTAGAAACAGACAAGGCTCTTGACCATAATCTGATTGGAAGTTATGATCTCCTATGTTTTTGAATGCTAATACAAATACTTTTTATTCCACTCACAAAAAAAGTAATAATATTACAAATAATTAGTTTGGAGGCTTTTTAACACAAACAACCTGAAATCATAGCAGTTGTTTTGTCTAATTATTCCAGATACTAACGTCTGCATTCCCCCCTTATTCTTTCATAATATGGACACGTCATGAGCTAGGTTTTAGAAGATCAAATTTCATGTTAATCTTGACGTACTTTTAGAACAATAAAATTTCCTAATTTAATAAGAACATGCATTTATTTCTCCTTCAGGAAAATGCATCAATATAACATTGAAAGCCTGATGCAAAAGCAATGGGCCTTACTTTTGTACTCCAGGTGGAAGCCGGCGGCTGCCACGCTGATGTCGGACTGGAAACGCAGGTAGAGCTGGTTGGACGTGCTGTTCAGCAGAGCCGGCACCGTGGTACCTGAAGGAAACAGCGTAAATGCAACTTTTACACTGCACATTTACTCACTTGTCTAAATATAAAATAAAACAAGATATTTACTTGTCTGATCATCATATATTTCAGTATTGATTTTGATCATGGCACGTTTGGCTGTTTTGTTTCTCTACGTACAATAAAAACATCGTTCCCTCTGGTCCCCTCAAGTTAATATGATTTCTACCACACTTTATTGTACAAAAACTCTTACTTTGGCCATACATTTAAGTTTTGCATTCTTGTAACAATGCAGTCTTCTGCTTTAAATTTTATTTTATTTTTGTTTTTAATTTTACTTAACCTGGACATTCTTAGAAGAGCTGGAGGGCGCAGCCGGCCAGGGTGGATGCCAGGCCCGCGTGCTAGTCATAAGACGTTACTCCTCACCACCGATTCCTCTTCCATTCCCTAAGGACTCATGCTGAGTAACGTCCCTGGGAACGGGCACAACCAAACGTGTGTGCAAAGGGAAACGTAGGTTTATCTTTACACTTGTGCTGCTTCTGCTTCAAATGTACCAGCCTGTGTCAGAGGAACCCGCGCATCAGAAAAGGGAATACACCCTCTGAGGACAAGTACTGCAAACAAATGAGGATGGTAGAAGGTGCTGAGAAAAAGATGTGTTCTTCACTCAGAAGTTGACGATCCTTTGGTAGGGTAGATCGTAACATGGGAAAACAACTAAGTTTAAATAACATTTTCTCCTGAAGTGCAGTTGTTCAATATTCCACTGAATTGAAATCTTTCTCAAAATAAGTACCGTGTACGCATAGTAGATGTTAGGAAAATATCCTTCACATCAAACCCATGGCTGCACAGGCACGTTGTTGGAGAGAGCTAAGCCGAACATAGAGCTAGTGTACAAAGAAAGAAATTATATTTGAAATAGCAAAGCCAGGGAGTAAGCTGATAATGCTCATCATCATCTTTCACTCTCTGCTTAAAAGAGTTCAATGTGCCCAACAGCTTTGATTAACACAGTGACTCCAGGTAAGGACTGCGGCTGTCTTTTCACACGAGACTCCTTGGATGTGGCGGGTATGCGACTGAGTTCCTGTTCATTTCTTTTCCACCCTGACCAACAACATTGTCCGCAGCTCTCTATGCCCTGTACTGAAGCTCCCTCCTGCTTTATGACCCGGCACTGCCCCCCAAGGAGCCAGCAGGTCCCAGCTAACCTGCGCCCTACACTGCTTCCGACATCCCTTTTGCTCATTTCATCTCACCGTCTTCACTGCTGTCACCCGGAGCAAGCCAGCAGTGCCCTGTGACCAGGGTGAGTCTGATAATCTCCTCACATGTCTCCTCAATCTGCTCTTTCCCCAATCCACTCCACCTCTATTCTGCAGTCAGAACACTCTTTTAAGAAAGGTATGATGATGTCGTGTTACAATTCTCCCAGATTCCGGATCACCCTAGGACCACGTTCCGGCCTTCAGACCTGCGTGGTCTGACTGCTGCTCACATTTCTATCTTCTCCTCATTACTTTATTTTCATAACTTTCTGTTCTTGTTTCAAGGTGTCAAGGTGGCCCCATGATCACAGGCCTGAGATGCTCTTCCCTTCTCCTCATTCAGACGTCACCCAGATTAAGCCATTCCCTCCTTCATTCAACAAACATGTGTTTACTGGCCAGATAAAACCCATTAACCACCTCTCCAAACATACTAATTATTCTCTGACTTGATACAAAGCAGAACCTTCCCTGACTAGGAAAGAGCCCCAAGACTTGCATTTAATTAAATCCTATGGTAAGCAGACCGATATCTTGCCATTCAAAACATAAAACTGCTACAGCCGTAATCAGTCTCCTACCCGGCTGTGATCTCCTGCTTCGACTGAGGAAGCGTCGTCAATAAGTCTGAAAAATTGTTATTGGCGATCTCCAAATGCATTCATTCTGCACACAAATCTAACACTCTTTTTACAACAAGGTGGTACTTGCAAAATTTATTTCTAGATACAGGTGTAAGAAACACCTTCCAACAAAATTCTAAATCAACTCCATTGCACTGGGAGAATTTGTTGCGTGGAGTGGAGGAATTTAATCTCCACCATTACTGGGAATTCATCCTCTTCCTCAAGGCAGCCAATGTTGGGGTCCTCGGCTATTTACTTCACACATGCTTACACAGACCCGTGAATTTTAGTAGTTCGAGGCCTTCGTGCACACCTTTACAGCACGCTGTGTGACAATTTCCCAGCCCCAAAGCTAGCCTTCCGAAGCACACCCTGCTACCATTTTCTTTCTGAGGTTCTGCCACTTCCTCGAGGTGCTGCAAGGATTTCAGTCACCCCGTAACGTCCAGGAGGAAGCCCAGCTCCAGGAAGCTCCCTAACCTTCCTTCTTGTCATTTGCTCCAGTCCCTTTAATGTTAAGCCTTCACCAACCTTCTCTGCTTTCAAAAGATGAGATTTTTTTCTTGTGTTAAATTGTTTGGTATTCATTGGGGGTACAAAAAATTAGGTTACAGTGATCGCATTTGTTAGGTAAAGTCCCTCTTATAAAAGTGTCCTGCCCCCAAGACTTACACCGAACGCCGTGACCCCAGCCTCCTCCATCCTCCCCTCCCCCTGCCCCTCAGGGACTAAAGCAAGGAGGGTGTTGCCCCCGTACCCCTGGGAACAGACACTTACTGCTTTTAGACCCAAGATGGACAGCTGATTCTCTCCAGAATGAAGCTGGGAAAAAATACTAGTGCAATGAGAGGAAATAGTCTGCCACAAATGCAAAGGAATTTCTGTTGGTTTCATTCTGAAGACATCATAAGGACTTCTCTTTGGCCTTGGATTGGCAAAAGGAATCTGGGTTTACACCTAATTTGCACATGTGCCTTAACTGGTAATGTTGGCATCTTTGCCCATTCAGTACACAAACTGTTCCTGGAATGTGTTGAAAGTAGAACAGTGAGAAAAAATAGCACTCCACATCCACACTTTCTGGACAGGAAGAGTGTCTGTGTGTGCTGCCTGGGTACAGCCTCCGGACTGTGGATTCCCTGCCTGCAGCTCAGCACCTGCATCTCAATCCATTTTCCCTGCTGCCAGGTGTGGCTGGATCCCAGGTGTGTGGGATCATTTTAGGCCTGAATCATTAGCGTGTAACTCATTGTAAAAACATAACAAGTGTGTGTCAAATGGTGAACAGTTAAAAGTGTTTGCAGATGTAGCTCCTTGTTGTTTGACCTTGGTTTGATAGAGAGGTTCATGGACAGACATGGATAATTTTTCAAACTGGGTGATTACAGGAAACACACTGTAAGCCTATCCTTGCTGGTCAGCAAACATCATGAAGACAGGAAACTCCATAGTAGATAACAGAGCACAGGTGGCAAATGTTGTGAGGAGAGTGACTTGACCCGTTTCTAGGATGAAGATTAACCTTTCTGAGGTGCACCCTTCATCCTAGCCTCAGTCTCTACCATAAGCCATGTGTTGGTTGGAGAGCTCAAAACAAGGCCCACCCACAGACTTGGAAAGAGACTGGAGGGGTAGGTAGGAGGAGAGAGGCAGGGAAGTGGGAGCAGGGAAGTGGAGCCACGTGAACGGTACCATAAGTCGGCCCAACTCAACACCCTTCAAAAATACCAACGTTAAGCGATTTTGCATAAAGCAATGTCTACTGTCCTCTATTGAATTATTTTTGCAATTTCAGATAACATTTTTAGAAAGAATAAGACATTATTATGAATCTAAATATTTTACCCAAATATATTTTTATTAAATCCATTGCAGTACTTTTAGCCAAGTTTTACCTGTAATTTGTGGCAATCAGTGACTTTCCCATTTTCTTAAATTCTACTTAACTATTAATGTAAATTATTTTAAGAATTACTTTCCTTCTTTGCTTTCCATTTGTGGATCTCCTACCCACGGCTGGAGTGTCCCTTCCTCCATGAAAACCACCAGCCCCCCCCCACCACGTTTATCCTGATAAATCTCTTCCCTAAATTCAAATGTATGACTTTACTTCTCACTTCATGCTTGGTTCAGTTTTTTCAACTGTTCTGTCTTTGGGAGATGAGACAATAGCTTATACATTCTCAAAATTTATTTAAACACCCCCAGCCCCCAGCACAGTAACTTCCCCAGCAGATATACAATATGCATTGTTGCATTTTTTTGCTGTAGTGGTGGTTGGCCACCTCCCATGGGTGTTTTGCATTGAGATCAGAAAACAGACTTCCAGTCTGGTTCTGACAGAAATTGTCTGTATCACCAGAAGCACTGAAAAATATTCTACCATGTTCCAATTCTATTAAATAAAGATAACAATAAGTCTTTCATATGTGCATGATGAATGAGTTGCACAAATGAGAGTGATTTGTGAATTATTCTGCTCCCTGTAAATGTGATTATTAATTGCAGTAAGTCAATTAGTGAATGACACTCCTAGTTGGATTCCTCCTGCAGAATACAGTCATTTGCTATTCTGTGTATAATGCTGCATCCAGATGGCCCAGGTGGCACAGAGCACAGCAGAAACCCATTAGTAGGAGGACTGGGAGGATGCTGTGGCCCTGGGAACCTAGCCTCAAGCTGGACCACCTGGAGGCTGGGAGGATGCTGTGTCCCCTGGCACCTAGCCTCAGCTGGACCACCTAGAGGCTGGGAGGATGCTGTGGCCCCGGGCACCTACACTCAGCTGGACCACCTAGAGGCTGGGAGGATGCTGTGGCCCCTGGCACCTAGCCTCAGCTGGACCACCTAGAGGCTGGGAGGATGCTGTGGCCCCGGGCACCTAGCCTCAGCTGGACCGCCTAGAGGCTGAGAGGATTTTGTGGACCCAGGCACCTAGCCTCAGCTGGACCACCTAGAGGCTGGGAGGATGCTGTGGCCCTGGGCTCCTAACCTCAGCTGGAGACAGAGCACCATATGAACAGAGGATTCCACCTTGGGATCATCCCATGATGGAGTATACAATTCTCAAACATGCTGCTGAGTGATTTTTTTTTAATGTTGCCACAGGCAGAATATTTTTGATTGCATTGTTTCCGTGTGACCTAGATAGAACAATGCATGATAAAGAAATGCTCTCAGCACACTGGTATTTACTTCTCTTTAATAACTGTCAGCTACAAATCTGTATGCATTTTTCTCTATTGTATTCATTTATAATGTATAACCTGCCTACTTCCAAAAACAATGTCAGTGGCTTACACTGGAAGACCTACTCCACGCATGCCTGACCAGATGAAAATAAAAAATAAAACACCGAATGTTTGGCATCCATAAATCATTTTCCTCAAATGTGTACCTCTTACAATGACTCAATATTGTTTGTTTTTATTCAACAACTAATTCATAAAATGGGTTTAATATCTATCTCTTTTACAAATATTTTTAAAGTACCACAGGAACAAAGAAGTTTAAATGTTGATTATGTTTTAAAATGTACAAACTTTATGGCTGATATGACTATTTTGACATAAAGCATTTTTAAAAACTTACTTCAAAATTTTTAAAGAAAACTAACAAGTATAAAGTGAAACACTCTGAAATATTCATTATCTCTCTCTATCATATACATACACACATATATCTATACATATACAGATGTATACGTAAAATTATTTTATTCCAAACCATTTGTTAGCAAGTTACAAACATGATGAATTATTTCTTGTAAAGTCTAGTATTCATTTCTTAAAACATTTCTCAAAATCAAAAAACTAACACTGATGCAACACTACCCTCTAATCCACCAACCTCATTCAGATTTCCTCCTTCTGCTAATAACGGTTCTAATAGCAAAGGATCCTGACCAGGGTTGCTAGTGTTATGCCCCTAGTTTTGGTTCTAATAGCAAAGGACCCTGACCGGGGTTGCTGGCTGCAGTCAGCGTTATGCCCCTAGTTTTGGTTCTAATACCAAAGGACCCTGACCAGGGTTGCTCGCCGCCATCAGTGTTATGCCCCTAGTTTTCTTCTGGCTGGGAGATTTCTTTGGTTTTTCCTTGTCTTTCATGAACTTGACTCTTTTGAAAACACATACAACCAAGTTCTTTATGGAATGTTTTTTTCAATTTGAAGTGATGCTCTTTATGATTAGGTGCAGGCTATACATTTTGGGTTAGAACATCAATATAGGAGGCTGTATTCTTTCGAGAACATCTTATCTACCACCTCCTCTGCTGGGAGGCGGCAGGCTCAAGTAGACTTGCAGGAGCTGACACTGACATCACTTCCCAACGCTCAGTGACATTGTGACACGTTGGTCACTTGAAATCAGCTGTGAGGTATTTACACCAAAGCAGTTGCAATGTGACCACAAATCAAGCTTTTTTTTTTTTTTTTTTTTTATCAAGAGCCAGACTCTCAGCCTCTCAGTGCCTACCATGTCCCAGTAACTCACTTGATGAAAGGGAGGTCTGCTGGACGTCTCCTCTCTGAAGTTATTACCTTTATGCTTGTTAATGAATAAGCATTAGGTGGGGAGAGGCGTGAAGACTAAGAATACCCAGTTCCTTGTTTAGATTTTACATCCCTGATGCCTTAGCCTGAATCGATCATTATTACTACTACAAAGATTCCCAGATGATGACTTTCTAACTCCATCTTCCCTCCCTCTTTATTAGGCGGCATGTTGCAGCAAAGGAAAACTTTGTCCTTTATTCATTTTATTCATTCATTGATCTATTTATGTCAGTTTTCATTCATAGATTTCTATTTCATAAAAAAAATGATTTATATTGAATTTTTTGCTAGTATAGTCTTGAAATGAGCATTTCTCCAAAAAATGCTAGTTCCTTTAAGATAAGAATAGGATATAGAGTGATATTTAGAAACTCAAGATTTAGGTATCACGTAGGTTTATTGCTGCTGGGCTATTAATTATTTTATACCTCTCAAAAGACAGAGGTAGGAACTATAGCATCTACACACACATTTTTATTTATGTCTATAGCTATACATAGTAAAACCATGAGTTCACATTAATGATACAACCAGATCCATTCTAACCCTCCTCATTTCCATTTTGGTAATCCCTTCTCCAACATCAAGAGCACTGGCTCACATTTTCCTCAAAACATGTACTTAGTTCTCATGTAGGTGCCTAATCTTCCAGTCTCACTGGGAACTTGCTCAGATCCCATCTGCCTTACCCCTCCCAACTTTATCCCTAACTGTACCAAATGCTTCTGATAAATATATTGGAAAAGGAAAGGTGAATATTATGAAATCTTAAAATTCATGCTACCCCTGACAAAACTAATTCAAACTGTGAACAAATCCTCCTGTGTCCAAAGAAACACTCGCAATTCACAGCTCCAGGTGCTGGACCAAGAACGCACACAGAGAACGCCCACAGCCAGACATGAAACAAACCTCTCCTCTTAAAAGGTGGACATACAGCTCTCAAAAAAAGAGTCTGGCCCTAGGTTTAGGGGGAGGGAGGGTAATGGGTCGGGCCACATCTATGGTGCATATTTTTATCTATAAAAAAAATTAAAAAAGAAAAAAAAACACATTTGGGTTTTGGCAAGAGACTTTAAATACTTGCCCCAACAAGAAGGAGATTAGTCCTATTAACTGCCAAAAAGGGAGGCATCTGTTTATTTTTACAGGAGAAGTGCTACTTTTATGCCAACAGATCTGAGATCATGCAAAACAAGATCAAA
>CAUYPK010033996.1:0-62112 GCA_963574355.1 Loris lydekkerianus
AAAGCCCAGGACTAGATGGCTTCAGGTCAGAATTCTACAAAAATTTTAAAGAGGAACTAGTACCTATATTACTCAACTTGTTCTAAAATATAGAAAAAGAAGGAAGACTACCCAACACATTCTATGAAGCAAACATCACCCTGATTCCTAAACCAGGAATAGGCCCAACAAGAAAAGAAAATTATAGACCAATATCACTAATATTAATATATTAAAATATATATTAGACAAACAGAATCCAGCAACACATCAAACAAATTATACAGTATGATGAAGTCAGTTTTATCCCAGGGTCTCAAGGCTGGTTCAATATACGTAAATCTATAAAGATAATTCAGCATATAAACAAATTAAAAAACAAAGTCCATATGATTCTCTCAATTGGAGCAGAAAAAGCTTTTGATGATATCCAGCATCCCTTCATGATCAGAACACTTAAGAAAATTGGTATAGAAGGGACATTTCTTAAACTGATAGAGGCCACCTACAGCAAACCCACAGCCAATATCATATTGAATGGAGTTAAATTGAAATCATTTCCACTCAGATCAGGAACTAGAAAAGGTTGCCCATTTTCTCCACTGCTCTTTAACATTATAATGGAAGTTTTAGCCACCACAATTAGGGAAGAATAGGTGATCAAGGGTATCCATATAGGGTCAGGAGAGATCAAACTTTCACTCTTCGCAGATGATATGATTGTATATCTGAGAACCCCAGGGACGCAACTACAAAACTCTTAGAAGTGATCAAGGAATACAGCAGCATCTCAGGTTACAAAATCAACATTTATAAATTGGTAGCCTTTATATATACCAATAATAGTCAAGCTGAAAAAACAGTTAAGGGCTCTATTCCAGTCACAATGGTGCCAAAGAAGATAAAATATTTGGGAGTTTATCTAACAAAGGACATGAAAGATCTCTATAAAGAGAACTATGAAACTCTAAAAAATGAAATAGCTGAAAATGTTAACAAATGGAAAAACATACCATGCTCATGGCTGGGAAGAATCAACATTGTTAAAATGTTTATACTACCCAAAGCAATATACAATTTTAATGCAATCCCATTAAAGCTCCGCTGTCATACTTTAAAGATCTTGAGAAAATAATACTTCATTTTATATGGAATCAGAAAAAACCTCAAATAGCCAAGGCATTACTCAGAAATAAAAACAAAGCAGGAGGAATCATGCTACCAGACTTCAGTCTATATTATAAATCGATAGTGATCAAAACAGCATGGTACTGGCACAAAAACAGAGAAGTAGATATCTGGAACAGAATAAAGAACCAAGAGATGAATCCAGCTACTTACCATTATTTGATCTTTGATAAGCCAATTAAAAACATTTTCTACTTAACAAATGGTGCTGGGTGAACTGGCTGGCAATCTGTAGAAGACTGAAACTAGACCCACACCTTTCACCATTAACTAAGATAGACTCTCACTGGATTAAAGATTTAAACTTAAGACATGAAACTGTGAAAATACTAAAAGAGAGTATAGAGAAAACCCTTGAAGAAATCGGTCTGGGTGAGTATTTTATGAGGAGGACACCCCGGGCAATTGAAGCAGCTTCAAAAATATACTACTGGAACCTGATCAAACTAAAAAGCTTCTGCCAAGAAGCTAAGAACACAGTCAGTAAAGCAAGCAAACAGCCCTCAGAATGGGAGAAGATATTTGCAGGTTATGTCTCCAACAAAGGTTTAATAACCAGAATCCACAGAGAACTCAAACATATAATCAAGAAAAGAACAAGTGATCCCATTGCAGGCTGGGCAAGGGACTTGAAGAGAAACTTCTCTGAAGAAGACAGGCACGCAGCCTACAGACATATGAAATATGCTCATCATCTTCAATCATCAGAGAAAAGCAAATCAAAACTACTTTGAGATATCATCTAACTCCAGTAAGATTAGCCTATATCACAAAATCCCAAGACCAGAGATGTTGGCGTGGATGTGGAGAAAAGGGAACACTTCTACACTGCTGGTGAGAATGCAAATTAAAACATTCCTTTTGGAAAGATGTTTGGAGAACACTTAGAGATCTAAAAATAGATCTGCCATTCAATCCTATAATTCCACTACTAGGCATATACCCAGAAGACCAAAAATCACATTATAACAAAGATATTTGTACCAGAATGTTTATTGCAGCCCAATTCATAATTGCTAAGTCATGGAAAAAGCCCAAGTGCCCATCGATCCACCAATGGATTAATAAGTTGTGGTATATGTACACCATGAAATATTATGCAGCCTTAAAGAAAGATGGAGAGTTCACCTCTTTCATGTTTACATGGATTGGGCTGGAACATATTCTTCTTAGTAAAGTATCTCAAGAATGGAAGGAAAAGTATCCAATGTACTCAGCCCTACTATGAAACTAATTTCTGGCTTTCATATGAAAGCTATAACCCAGTTATAACCTAAGAATATGGGGAAGGGAGAGAGGGAGTGGAGGGAGGGGGAGGATGGGCAGAGGGAGGGTGATTGGTGGGATTACACCTGCGGTGCATCTTACAAGGGTACATGTGAAACTTAGTAAATGTGGAATGTAGATGTCTTGGCACAATAACTGAGAAGATGTTAGGAAGGCTGTGTTAACCAGTGCGATGAAAATGTGTCAAATGGTCTATAAAACCAGTGTATGGTGCCTATGATTACATTAATGTACACAGCTATGATTTAATTAAAAAAAAAAAAAATAGCCAGGCATTGTGGTGGGCACCTGTAGTCCCAGCTACTCAGGAGGCTGAGGCAAGAGAATCACTTGACCCCCAGAGCTTGAGGTTGCTGTGAGCTGTGACTCCATGGCACCCTACTCTGGGGTGACAAAGTGAGACTGTCTCAAAAAAGAAAAGAAAAGAAAAAAGAAGGGAAGGGAAGAAAAGAATAGAAAAAGAAAAAAGGAAACAACCTCCTAGTAAGCTAGAAACAAAAGGGGAATTTTTTATTTGAAAAAAAGAGAGAGAGAGAGTACATACATATACAAACCTATGGCAAAGTCCTACAAATGTTGAAAAATTTCCCTGAAAGATCAGGAATGATACAGAAACATCCATTAATGCTGTTTGTGTTAAATATTGCACTGGAGGTCCTACTCATTGTAGTAACATAAGGAGTGGGGAAAAAGATAAAATAATCAGAGTGGAGGAGATAATACTATTATTTGTAAATGACATACTTACATATATAAAAACTTTTTTAATGAAGACAATCGATTAGTGTATTAAGCAGAATTTTTGTTATAAGGTCAATAAATTAAAAATTAATTGTATTTTTATATAAGCAACAATTAGAAAATGAGATTTAAAAATAGGTATCTGGCCAGGTGTGGTGGCTCATGCCTATAATCCCAGCACTTGGAAAGCCGAGGAAGGTGATTGCCTGAGCTCACAGGTTCAAGACCAGCCTGAGCCAGGTCAAGACCTCATCTCTAAAAATATCCAGGTGTTGTGGCAGGCACCTGTAGTCCCAGCTTTTCGGGAGGCTGATGCAAGAGAATCACTTAAGCCCAGGAATTTGAGGTTGCTGTGAGTTATGATGCCACAGCACTCTACCAAGGGTGACAAAGTGAGACTCTGTCTCAATAAATAAATAAATAAAAATAGGTATCATTTATAATAGTACCTAAAATATCAAGTACCTAAAATAAAGCTATAAGAACATAGATAATGTCTAACCCTAAAATAAAAATCATTGAAAATAATGTTTAAAAGACTTACACTGGAGGAGAGATATTTTTGCTCATGAATTAAAAAACTCATTACTATGAGGATCACTGTCAGCCATTTTTCCTCAGAATAATCTACAGAATCAATGCAAGCAAAATTAAAATGCAAGAAGGCATTTGGGGGGGAATTGAAAATCTAATTCTAAAGTTTACATGAAAATAAAAAAGGCCAATAATATCTAACTCATTCCTGAAGAACAAGAACGTGTTATATGATCTGTCAAGTTTCAATTCTTTAAAATGATGAAATGGTGGGTCACATAGAAGATTGTATTAGAGAACATTTTTTATAATCTGATTTACAAAAGACAGGCTAAATTAAAGTGCTACCTATTAAAAAATGCTAAAACTAATTATATTAAAATTAAGAAATTTTATTCATTAAAAGATACCATTAATACATTCCTGACAAGTCACAGGAAAGAAAAAGATAATATAATGAAAAGGCAAGAGAGAATGGAGAAAGAACCTTTGTTGTGCTCATAAACCACAAAGGGTTCATTTTTCTGATTTAATAGACTTCTTACCAATAATAAAAAGACTGACATTGCAATAGAAAAAGAAGATCGGCACTTGGTGAAAGGCAGTATTCAGATGGACAATACATATTTGAAAAGGTCCTAAACCTCATGATTTAACAGGGAACTGACAATTAAAAGTACAATAATGTTGCCACTATATTCCTACAATATTGGTAACAATAAAAATTAGTGATAACACCAAATGTTGTAGAACATGTAGATCAACAGAAAACTCATCCAATACTCTTAGGAAAATATCTGACATAATTTACTCAACAAAGATGTTGTCAGAATATATTAAGGTAAACATGATGCTGTCCCAGGACCAAACAATTCCATCCTGAGGCAAATAGTCAACAGAAACTGTTAGAAGTTCAAAAGACATGTTTACCAAAAGACATTCGCAAGAACATACAGAGAAAATGTATTTATTCTAGCTTTAAAATAGAAGCAATCTATTTGCCAATCATAGAGGGCTTTAGATTCTCTTTGGCTGATCTAGTGCAAAGCAAAAGTGTGAAATGGTCTTTGGAAAGCTTTCTGCTCTTACTTTTATCACCCTTTATGAAGAGGCTCCTGTCAGGTGTCACCTTGAAAGACAGTCTGTACTAGTTAGTGTCAAAGACATCTGTGAAGTCTTTGGCAAAGTCTGGAAACTTTCTGAACTCTTCAACAGCTTCTACTGGAACTACATTGGCTTTACCCCAGGAGACATTCTGGGAGATAGTGTGTCACAAGTTAAAATTTTTGAGATAACCACTTGATACTTGGAAATCTTCCACCCCAAATTCCTGTGAGAATTTCATAGTGACTTCTTGGATGATCAGACTGGAGACTGATGTGTCTGAACCAGTTCAGACTTATGGGTCTGGACCAGCTCAATGTGACTTCAACAGGCTTCATCCAGGGAAGCATATTCTTCCTTTTCTGCTGTAGATCCTTGCTTTCCGTACCACATCTCTCCAAGTACTCATGTTTACATTTTGTTTGTTTTTTATTATTAAATCATAGCTGTGTACATTAATGCAATCATGGGGTACCATACACACTGGTTTTATATACCATTTGACATATTTTCATCACACTGGTTAACATAGCCTTCCTGGCATTTTCTTAGTTATTGTATTAAGACATTTATATTCTACATTTAGTAAGTTTCACATGTACCCTTGTAAGATGCACCGTAGGTATAACCTCACCAATCACCCTCCCTCCGCCCATCCTCCCTTCTCCCCTTCCTTTCCTTTCCCCCTTCCCCATATTCTTAGGTTATAACTGCATTATAGCTATGTTTACGTTTTTGGATGTGGCTGATTCTTAGGTTATAACTGGATTATAGCTATGTTTACGTTTTTGGATGTTACTAGGACCAAAGTGATCCACTATCTTTCTTTGGCTGCTGCTTTCCAGAAAATGTGGAAGATCAACCTTTTCCTTCACCGTTAGCTTTGTGAGTTTTTTCCTTTGGGCCACCATGTCTGGATTAACAGTAAAAATTTTTCAGTAATTGTAAGATGTACCTACAATTCAGCCCAGTCTTTCAAGTTGAAAAAATCTTTGGTAACATGTGATAAACAATTGTATGTTAGGCTTAATCCAACATGATAATAATAAAACATGAAAAATAACTTATGCTAAAGACAAAATAATACAACTAAGGGACAAAATCAACACTTCTGTTCTACACCAAGGGGTAGAAGGTATTGGTAGGCTGTGGTGTTTTCCTCTGAGAATTGTCCCTAATGCTGTCCACTAATGATACAAGAGTACAGCTAAGAAGTCCTTGAACTAAGGGCAAGCCCAGTTTTTTTTCCTGATGTCTGTTACAGAACATTCACTTTCCACCCTGCCCCTCAGTGAACAGGCAACAGAAATTGAGGCAGAAGCTACACAGCACAGCAGGAGGAAGAGAAACACTCTTTAAGACCAAACAAAACAGAACTGGACAGTTGGCAGACTTCCCCACACTCTATGAACTGTGTTCCATGCTCTCTGGATAAGTCTGAACAAGATCCCGTGTTCTTTTCAGGTACAATTTTTGAATTGTACCTGATAATCAGCAACATTGCATCAGGACTTTGTACTCTCCATTTCAGATTTAAAGGGCTGGATTTATGCGGTTCCCACAGGCTGTATGATCCTTACTCAGCCTGTCAAAGGAGAGACTGCTTGGCAGAGAGGAGCCTCTCCAACAATGGCTACCATCTTTGCTCCTATTCCCATTTTCTCATTCATGGGGAAGGTGAAAGGATGTGTGTACATCTAAGAAGGTATTCATTTTCAAAGTTCTGATGTATTAAACAAGTACATATTGGTCCTCATAGTGATCGTTCTAATTCAATAGAAACAGCCAGAAAACCACTAGGTCAAATTAGATGAATAGCATAGGAGACATATAATCAAGGTAGGTTCTACCAATTAGGTTGATTGAGGCATGAACTTACTGGGCCATGTCCATGTCCTCATCCATACTAGACTATACCAAATAGTGTTTAAGATTCTTTCCAATAATCCTTGAATTTATGAAGTCAGTAATGATAAACTCATGAATCATTGAAAATGTAGATGCCTTAATTTCAATGGGAAGTAAATTTTTCTTTTCTTCTCATTAATTTCTGAAAGAAATCTTACAACTTCTTGATTATGAACTTGTTTTCTGTTATTAAGGTCAAAATACTAGCCCACCTTACACCATTCCTTGTTGAGGGTGGGTACAGAATGTCAAAGAATAAATGAATGAATGAGCAATGACATCTCAGGGTTATGGCAGAGAGAAGAATGGTGCTCCATAAGTCTTCCGTCCTCTGTTTTAACATTATTCATTCATTCAAACGTTCATGAAGTTAGGCATTGAGTAAGTGTTGATAATGCAAAGATGAATTTTTTAAAAAAGAGAAAGTATTTCTTTCAGAGTCCTGAATCTAGCAGGTGGATCAATTCACAAATAATGACCATTCAGTTATAGCAGTGTAACAGACATTCTAATAAAATACATACAGAGGTCATGAAGGCTCAGGGAATGAAAAACCTAACTACAAATAACTTTTCCAACAGTGATTAAGTTCCTATATCGAGTAGTGCTTCAGAAAGTCATTGATGTCAATTATTTGATTCCCAAAGTCCTATGATGGAGATATGCACACTTTCATTCTCACCCTTCTCCTTTCCTAGAAAAAATTCCAGAAAGAGACATCCTTTAAGCCATCAATTTCACTCCTAAGGATTTAGCCTATCTGATCCCTTGATTATATGACATAATATTCTGGATCAAGTGTATCTTTAGTTAAAATTCTTTTACATTAGAGTGAAATTTGTGAAGATGATCAGACTGATGCCCATGAGCATGGAAATACCCTTGAATGTTTAAAAACATAGGCTCAATTATCTCACTTATGTTAATATATGCTCCCTTAAGTCCCAAGAAAGGTAATTCATGTATATTAAAGAGATTTTCCAACAAAGATAAACATAGGAATTATTGTGGTCATAAAAATAAATACAAAATACGTTCATCAAAAATCTTTTTTCCCAACAGCAAGTTTAATCACTTATACTCAGTTATAAACAAAAATTTATTTTAGATACAACAATTTTTCCATTCTGCATATATATTTTCCCAACTTGTTTTATGTATGTGATTTTTTTTTTCAGAACCCCAAACCTTCCTTCCAGATAATTCACATAATGAGTAATCTGTTTGATAATGAATCTTTTCCCATTAAAAAACCCAGCTCTTTATTACTCCCAGTTTATACTCCCCACCTCCTACTCTAGATTTTAATAACTTAAATCTTTGAGAGAAAAATCACATCTGAAGAGAAGAAAACAATACATCTCCCTCACATAAGTGATAGTATGTTAAGAAAAGCCATAAGAAATTTTTTTAATATGTTATGTTTGATACCACAATATTAAAAAAGCTACTTTGTGATATACAGTGGTGTGCCCTGCTTTAAGTAAATCTGGTGGACATAAAAAAATGAAACCTTGAATAGTATTTTTCATTTATCTTCCCTGAACTGGTGATAGTAGTAGAGAGAGGTGGATAATTAAGCATTAAAAAAAAAAGGAGGTAAAAAAAGGTGGTAAGATAAAAGCCATATACTAGTCAATTAATTAAAAAGATAAATATTCTCTAACACTGCAGTCTAAGTTTTTTAAAAAGTACTAAATTTACAAATATGCACAGAGAAAGAAATTACTGTATCCTGAATTTTCAAACTTCTATGTTACACAAAATTAATCACAACTGTGTGAATATATTTTTCAGGAATTTCACAGTATTATTAATGTTAATAAATTGAGTGCTTTTTTTATGCCATGCATAGTAACAAACACTTTATGTATCAACTTATTTAACTTTAATTTGCAGAATTCTCACTATAACAGAACAGGAAATAATCACAAGTGAATTTCTGTCTGAGGATTACATAGCCCATAACAGATAGAATGAGGATTTCCAGCCAGACTTAACTAATTCCAAGTATTCTGTCATTCTGCTGTTCTGTAAACCACTTCTGCGTACATATACCATGTACATATGTATGTGCACATGTGCATCTGTGTTCTTCCTTTATTACTCTTATTAGAGGCTATACTTTTAGATTTGTATGACTATTTAATTAACATGTTACCTTTCTAATGTTGAAGAGTCATAGGGAGGGACAAAGGTATTGATCATCCTAACATTATGTTTTCATCACCCAGGAAATGGCACACAGTAAGGGCACAGTAAGTATTTTTCATGATTCGTCCAGAAATGCAGCCTGGTAGTCCAGGAAATGCATTCTGACCCTATTGCTAAAATACTAAACATTTAATACTTCATAAAACTGCTACCTAACCCTGTAAAGGGCCCAAGGGTACATGAACAAAATAAATTACCACTATCACGAATTAGAAAGAGAGTGTGACCAGTTTCAGTGAAACCATACTGAGAGAACACAATTCCAGTAGTTTTTCAGTTTTAAGAAATAATATGGGGGGGCGGAGACAACATGGCTGACTGAAGCCAGCTTTCCACAGAGGCTCACTTCCAGAAGGAGAGTTAAAGGACAGAAATTTAGCAAGTAACCTGGGTGGATTAGAGCTGTACCAAGAGACAAGGTTGAAGAACGCACATCAACCCCACACAAACCCAAGGATACAAACAAAAGGTACAAAATCCATCACCAAGCAAATGGGAGTCCCCTCTCCCATGAGAACTACTCGGAGTGCCCCACAAACAAACGAGCAGAGTTCAAAGTTCCTCCCACTATACTCCACAGGAGAGACCCTCTAAAAACTGGACCTACCTCCCCTCCTAGGGTGCCACGGTGTTCTCCTGCCAGGAATAAAACTGTATAAAACTGTATATATTCTCTACCTGCAATTCTGAGCTCCCAGCACTCCCTTCCACTCTCACTCTGAGGCCTAAAGTCCTGTCCCCCAGGAGTCCAGATTCTTGGGTGATTTCTCAAGGGGTGTGGACAGGGCCTAGACTACAGCTGGTCAGTGCTGATTCTGCAGCACGGGAGAGAGGAAAGGACAGTCAGCTGAGAGGGAACCACACCGGAGTGGCAGTGCCCACAGGCAACAATAGGGCTCACTCCCAGATATTCTGAAGCCACACCCCCTGTCTCCCTGGGCAACCAGAGGAAGCCAGGCATCTTCTCAGGTGGCAACCACTGCATAACAGATCTGGAACAAAAATGCAGGCCCTGTGAGGTGGTACTGGCCTGGGTGGAGAACGGGGACTAGAAAACACATGCACAGAGCCGGGAAATTCCCAGAGTGGGTCTGACCCAGAGGACAACTTTACTGAGCCTAAGACACAACTGGCCCTCAGAAGATCGTCAGCCTATAGACAAAGGAAGGCCAGAGGCTAGAACTGACAGCTAACCGAATACAAAACTGCAGGAGCAAAGACACGGCCAGAGGTGCAGGCTCTAGTAACTCAAAACAGCTTCTCTTCTGCAGGGGAATTTACAGGAACACAAACAAATTCCCGCAAACTTGTTCTGTTCTGTCAGTAACATCAATCAGGGGAGGGGCTAGAACTGAGCGAACATCCCGCAGCCTCCATCAAGTGCCAGAGGTTGTCAGGAATCACCTTCCCCTGCTGGATAGAGGCAAAGCACAGTGGCCTGGCTGAGCAGATATAGATTTCCTTGTGATTCAGACAGGTTCAAACCCCTGGAGTATCTACTCACTGGAGGCAACTGGGTCACAGCCCTGTGGGGCTATAAGTGACTGAATGTGACAGAGGTGCAAGGTAGGAAAGGAGACATCAACCTTCCCAGACTAATCTATTTGCTGGGTGGGTCCTCCTGACTTCACAGAGCACCGGAGCAAGTCATATCTGAGTTGCCACCAGGCCCTTGCAATCCAGTTGCCGGAGACCTTATAAACTCTCCCTCCTGAGACAGGTGCTGACTGAAACAACTGATTTAAACATTTCGAACTGAGCAAATCGCCTGAAGACTATTCAAGTGGTCCCCTGGGTGTGTGGTTGTAGGAAGGTTTGATTTTCCTTTTCCAATTGTTGCCTGTGGGGGGGGGGGCAGGGTGACTTAATTGCTGGTATTTCCCCAAAGCTGACACTTCAACCCAGAGTAACTGTTTCACTAGGGTTGGACAGAGACCAGCTGAAAACAAGACAGAACCACTTATCCCCTCCACACCAAACAGGTCTCTAGTTTCTCAGGCCATAGTACTGTACGGATCCTCAACAAAGCTCCAGAAGAAAAGTCAAACAGTGTAAAATAATCACGGAGCACAATCAGCGGAAAAACTCTGGTAAAGTGAATAACCAGAATAGATCAAACCCCACAAGGAAAGATATGGCAGATGTAACCGAAGATCCCATTCATAAACAGCTGGCTGAGATGTGAGAAATCAAATTCAGAATTTGGATTTCAAGCAAGATTAATAGAATGGAGGAAAATTTGGAATTAAAAATTCAAGGAACAATTCAAAAGTTGGGATTAGAAATTCGGGGAGAAATTCAAAAGTTGTCTCAAGAATTTAATGAATTTAAAGACAAAACCACAAATGACGTAGACACGATGAAGCAAGAATTTGCACCCTCAAAGATCTAAAAAATACAGTAGAAGCCCTCAGTAATAGAGTGGACCAAGCACAAGAAAGGATTTTTGACATTGAAGATAAGGCCTTTGAACACTCCCAAACTCTCAAAGAGGAAGTAAAATGGAGAGCAAAAATGGGTCATTCTCTCAGAGAGCTCTGGGATAATTCAAAGAAGGCTAATATTTGCCTCATTGGAATCCCTGAAAGTGATGAAGTGGCCTCACAAGGCACAGAGGCCCTTCTCCATGAAATTATGAAAAAGAATTTTCCAGACATGCCAAGAGTTTCTGAAATTCAGATAGCAGACAGTTTCAGAACCCCAGCATAACACAATCCGAATAAGAGACCCCCCCCAGGCACATCATAATTAATTTCATTAAAGTGAATATGGAGAAGAAAATTCTGAAAGCAGCCAGATGTAAGAAATCCATTACCTACAAAGGGAAGAATATTAGAATGACTGCAAATCTCTCTGCTAAAACTTTTCAAGCCAGAAAAGGGTCATCATCAACTTTTAATATTCTAAAACAAAATAACTTTCAACCCCGGATCCTGTATCCAGCTAAACTGAGTTTCATTTATGATGGAGAAATTAAATACTTGAATGACATTCATATGTTAAAGAAATTTGCCATAACCAAATTAGCTCTTCAGGATTTTCTCAGACCTATCCTCCATAATGACCACAAAAGTAATCCCCTACCACAAAAGTAAACTCACTCAGAAACTTTTGATCAAACTCCAACTTCCACAGTGGCGAAAGGATTAAAAATGTCCACTTGATACCCAAAACTTGATACGAAAAACTTGATACCCAAAATTTTACCAGACTTATCAATATCCTCCTAAATGTGAATGGCTTAAACTGTCCTCTAAAGAGGCACAGGTTGGATGACTGGATACAAAAACTAGGCCAGATATTTGCTGCATACAAGAATAAAATATTACCTTAAAAGATAAATACAGACTCAGGGTGAAAGGATGGTCGTTCACATTTTAGGCAAATGGTAATCAGAAAAAAGCAGGTGTTGTAATTCTGTTTGCAGACACAATAGGCTTTAAACCAACAAAAGTAAGAAAGGATAAGAATGGTCACTTCATATTTGTTAAGGGTAATATTCAATATGGTGAGATTTCAATTATTAACATTTATGCACCCAACCAGAATGCATCTCAATTTATCAGAGAAACTCTAACAGACATGAACAACTTGATTTCCTCCAGCTCCATAATAGTTGGAGATTTCAATACTCCTTTGGCAGTATTGGATCAACCCTCCAATAAGAAGCTGAGAAAACACATTTTAGATTTAAACCTAAACATTTAACATTTGGATTTAGCAGGCATCTATAGAACATTTCATCCCAACAAAACTGAATACACATACTTCTCATCAGCCCACGGAACATACTCCAAAATTGATCACATCTTAGGTCACAAGTC
Source organism: Loris lydekkerianus (assembly GCA_963574355.1). NCBI lineage: Eukaryota > Metazoa > Chordata > Mammalia > Primates > Lorisidae > Loris > Loris lydekkerianus. The sequence goes on from CAUYPK010033996.1 coordinate 12,780, forward strand.
TAATCTCAGTAAATTTAAAAGAATAGAAATTATTTGTTGCATCTTCTCAGACCACCATGGAATAAAAGTTGAGCTCAGTAATGACAAGAATCGGCATACTCATACAAAAACATGGAAGTTAAATAACCTTATGCTGAAAGATAGCTGGGTCAGAGATGAGATTAAGAAGGAAATTGCCAAATTGTTGGAACAAAAGAACAATGGAGACACGAATTATCAGAACCTCTGGGATACCGCAAAGGCAGTCCTAAGAGGGAAATTTATAGCACTGCAAGCCTTCCTGAAGAGAATGGAAAGAGAGGAAGTTAACAATTTCATGGGACATCTCAAGCAACTGGAAAAGGAAGAACATTCCAACCCCAAACCCAGTAGAAAAAAAGAAACAACCAAAATTAGATCAGAATTAAATGAAACTGAAAAGAAAAGAATCATACAACAGATCAATAACATATATACTCGAGTATAAGCCGAATTTTTTCGGCACAAAATTTGTGCCAAAAATCCTGAACTCGGCACAAATTTTGTGCCGAAAAAAACTCGGCTTATACTCAAGTATATACAGTAAATCAAAAAGTTGGTTTTTTGAAAAGGTCAATAAATTACATAAACCTTTGGCCAACCTTATCAGAAAAAAAAGTAAAATCTCTACTCTCATCAATCAGAAACGACAAAGACAAAATAACAACAGACTCCTCAGAAATTCAAAAAATCCTTAATGAATATTACAAGAAACTTTATTCTCAGAAATATGAAAATCTGAAGGAAATTGACCAATACTTGGAAGCACTCCACCTTCCAAGACTTAGCCAAAATCAAGTGGAAATGTTGAACAGGCCCATATCAATTTCTGAAGTAGCATCAACCATACAAAATCTCCCTAAAAAGAAAAGCCCGGGACCAGATGGCTTCATGTCAGAATTCTACCAAACCTTTAAAGAGGAAGTAATACCTATATTACTCAACCTGTTTCAAAAGGTAGAAAAAGAAGGAAGACTACCCAACATGTTCTATGACGCAAACATCACCCTGATCCCGAAACCAGGAAAAGACCCAACAAGAAAAGAAAATTATAGACCAATATCACTAATGAATATAGATGCAAAAATATTCAACAAGATCCTAACAAACAGAATCCAGCAACACATCAAACAAATTATACATAATGACCTAGTCGGTTTTATTCTAGGGTCTCAAGGCTGGTTCAATATACATAAATCTATAAGTATAATTCAGCACATTAACAAATTAAAAAACAAAGACCATATGATTCTCTCAATTGACACAGAAAAACATTTCAATAATATCCGGCATTCCTTCATGATCAGAACACTTAAGAAAACTGGTATAGAAGGGACATATCTTAAAGTAATAGAGGCCATCTACAGCAAACCCACAGGCAATATCATATTGAATGGAGTTAAATTGAAATGATTTCCACTCAGATCAGGAACCAGACAAGGCTGTCCATTGTCTCCACTGCTCTTTAACATTGTAATGGAAGTTTTAGCCATCGCAATTAGAAAAGAAAAGGTGATCAAAGGTATCCATATAGGGTCAGAAGACATCAAACTTTCACTCTTCAGAGATGATACGATTGTATACCTAGAAAACACCATGGCTTCTACTACAAAACTCTTAGAAGTGATCAAGGAATACAGCAGCCTCTCAGGTTACAAAATCAACATTCATAAATCAGTAGCCTTTATATATACCAACAACAGTCAAGCTGAAAAAACAGTTAAGGACTCTATTCCATTCACAGTGGTGCCAAAGAAGATAAAATATTTGGGAGTTTATCTAACAAAGGACGTGAAAGATCTCTATGAAGGGAACTATGAAACTCTAAGAAAAGAAATAGCTGAAAATGTTAACAAATGGAAAAACATACCATGCTCATGGCTGGGAAGAATCAACATTGTTAAAATGTTTATACTACCCAAAGCAATATACAATTTTAATGCAATCCCATTAAAGCTCCACTGTCATACTTTAAAGATCTTGAGAAAATAATACTTCATTTTATATGGAATCAGAAAAAACCTCGAATAGCTAAGACATTACTCAGAAATAAAAACAAAGCAGGAGGAATCATGCTACTGCACCTCAGACTATACTATAAATTGATAGTTATCAAAACAGCATGGTACTGGCACAAAAACAGAGAAGTAGATGTCTGGAACAGAATAGAGAACCAAGAGATGAATCCAGCTACTTACTGTTATTTGATCTTTGATAAGCCAATTAAAAACATTTAATGGGGAAAAGATATCCTATTTAACAAATGATGCTGGGTGAACTGGCTGGCAACCTGTAAAAGATTGAAACTGGACCCACACCTTTCTCCATTAACTAAGCTAGACTCTAACTGAATTAAAGATTTAAACTTAAAACATGAAACTATAAAAATACTAGAGGAGAGTGCAGGGAAAACCCTTGAAAAAATCGGTCTGGGTGAGTATTTTATGAGGAGGACACCCCGGGCAATTGAAGCAGCTTCAAAAATACACTACTGGGACCTGATGAAACTAAAAAGCTTCTGCATAGCCAACTAGGAAAATGCCAGGAAGGCTATGTTAACCAGTGTGATGAAAATGTGTCAAACGGTCTATGAAACTAGTGTATGGTGCCCCATGACCACATTAATGTACACAGCTATGATTTAATAAAATAAAATAAAGAAAAAGTCCAAGTGCTCATTGATCCACCAATGGATTAATAAATTGTGGTATATGTACACCATGGAATATTATGCAGCCTTAAAGAAAGATGGAGACTTTACCTCTTTCATGTTTACATGGATGGAGCTGGATCTTATTCTTCTTAGTAAAGTATCTCAAGAACAGAAAAAAAAGTATCCAATGTACTCAGCCCTACTATGAAACTAATTTATGGTTTTCACATGAAAGCTATAACCCAGTTATAACCTAAGAATATGGGGAAGGGGGAGATGGAGGGGCGGGAGGGTGGAGCATGGGTGGAAGGAGGGTGGAGCATGGGCGGAAGGAGGGAGGAGGATGGGCAGAGGGAGGGTGATTGGTGGGATTACACCTGTGGTCCATCTTACAAGGGTACATGTGAAACTTAGTAAATGTAGAATATAAATGTCTTAACACAATAACTAAGAAAATGCCAGGAAGGCTATGTTAACCAGTGTGATGAAAATGTGTCAAACGGTCTACAAAACCAGTGTATAGTGCCCCATGATTGCATTAATGTACACTGCTATCATTTAATAAAAAATAAAAAAATAAAATCTTTTTCTTTTATATATATTTATATATATCAATGTATATTTCTTTCATATATATATGTATGTATGTATGTATATAAAAGAAAAAGAGGATAGTAACAGGGGAACCATGAGTGTGCTGTTACAGTAACACAAAGACAGAAGTCACCAGGGCTTTGATAATGCATTCATTCTTCTATTTACAGATGTTGAGTGCATGTTAAAGAAGGCACCACTGACCCCCAATATGTATTAGTGAACAGAGTGAACTGGAACTTACCCTCAGATTTTGAACAAAGTCATCTGTTTGGTTTGAGACATCTTTAATTTTACGTACATGATAGCATCCAGGTTAAGGTGCTCAGTATGTAGCTGGACATTGGGATTGACGTTTGGGAGGAAGATAAAGAATAGAGATTCAGATTTGGAGTAGCAAAGAGGTGAGAGTAAAACAGAAAACTTAAAAGGTTCTGTGAAACAGGAGAAAACATGGAGGATGATAAGTAAACATTAGTGGGGGAAGCAAACTGGAGAAAGAAAATAATCTAACAAAGACACCAAAGACCAGGGTAGGGAGGACAGGACGGAAAATGACGCAAAAGAACTACTTTCAAAGATCAGAGGCCAAGAGAAATTTTTAAGAATCAGATATGGGGAGGAGTGTGGAACAACAGAGCTCTAATTGCCGTGGGATCTCTGTTTTGGTTTTTAAGGTTTTTTTTTTGTTAAAAACTAAGGTATAACACTCATTAGCCTAGACCTATCCAGCATTGTTATGAGAGTAGTTGTGTGCTACAGGATATTTTGCCACAAAATTCCACTTCCAATTTAAAAGTTATGTGAAATTGTACAAGATGTGTACGGTTTGGGGTCCTCAAACTACAGCCTGCGGGCCACATGAGGCAGTGTGATTGTATTTGTTCCTGTTTTGTTTTTTTTACTTCAAAATAAGATACGTGCAATGTGCATAGGAATTTGTTCATAGTTATTTTGTTTTTTTGTTTTTTAATTATAGTCTGGCCCTCCGAAGGTCTGAGGGACAGTGAACTGACCCCCTGTTTAAAAAGTTTGAGGACCTCTGTGTATGGGAAAACCAGGAACCACTTTCTTGCCCAGGAACAGGGACTGGCCAAACAACGTAGCATTTCTAGACAACAGGACACGATGCAGACAACCCCTAAATGATTGCACCGGGGTGTTTTTACTGACAAAGAAAGATATCAGGAATGTACTCAAATTTTTTTTTTTAAGTTACTAAGCAATAAACACACAGAGAAAAAAAAACAAACAACTGTGCCCCACGTAACGACATTTTGTTCAATGATGAATCACATTATGTGGCAGTAGTCCCATAAGATTATAATGGATCTCAAAATTCCTACAGCCCACGACCTCGTAGCCTTTGTACTGTCATAGTGCCGAGCATTACTGGATGGTGACACTGTGTAAACAAGCCCTGCACTGCTGGTCATATAACACCTGCTAATGCTGATTGACGGCCTTGTTGCACATTTCTGGGTTTACTCTAGTCTACTGTTATTATAGCGTATACTCCATACACACACACACACAAAACTTAACTGTAAAAGCCCCTCGTCCGGTCCTCAGTTGTATTCCAGAAGTAGGAGTTGTTATCATAGGAGGTGACAGACTCCATGTGTCAATTGCCCCTGAGGACCTTCCAATGGGGTAAGACATGAGGCAAAAAACAGTGACGTTGATGACCCTGGCCCTATGCGGGCCTTGGCTCATGCATGAGTTTGCATCTTAGCTTTTAACAAAAACTTACTCACCCACAGCAATTTTCAGCCCTGCAAGCTCCATTTGCAGTGAGTGTCCTTCATGGGTACACCATTTTTAAACTTTTCTACCGTATTTTTACTGTACCTTTCCTATGTTTAGATATGCAAATACTTACCATTGTGTTACAATTGCCTACAGGACTCGGAACAGTAACATGCTATTCAGATTGCAGCCCAGGAGCAGCAGCCTGTACTGTGCAGTCTGGTGCACCGAGGGCTATACCCTCTAGGTGTATGTAAGTACACTATGATATTTGCATAGGGACAAAACTGCTTGACAATACATTTTATTTGAATGTATTCCTGTTACGGATGTATGACTGTATATATGAAATCAGGGTTTTGATATTCTAGTTATATATTTTCTAGTTCATATTAGAATGAAACTCCAGTACAATTAAAATTAAGAGTTTCTTTTTACTGTCCATATAATTTGCACACTACCAGAGGCGAATGCACTGTACTTTCAGAAACACCCATGTAATTCACTTACTTACTGTGCCATCCACCACTGTGCAGCAAGAAGTGAATGCTGATTGATGTCAGGGAGTAGACCCACCCCAGTGAGGGGGGACATTTCTCTTCCAGAGGAATTAACAGTCGGAGAGACACCCGACGACTTCCTGAGCATGCTACCTTCTATCTGCTAATAATAAATGCGGATGTGACACATAATAGTGTTTGGGGATCAGGGGTGGCAGCACATACTATTTTGTAATTAGTTTGCTGAATTTTATGAACCCAAACCTTATTTTTACATGTTTTAAGGCAAAATTATGTACCTTAGAATTTCAAGTTATTTCTTAATTTCTAGATAACTCAGTTTCTTATAAAAACAAATATAGTATTTGTAGAGAACATTATCACAGGCGTCAGATGTGCATTTTGTGATGTTTTGGAAAACAATAAAAACTGATGGTCTCTTTATGATTTAGGCTTACCTGAGGATTTAAGAAAAGGATTAGTCTGAAAACTGCCTACTATTATGGCTTTTATAGAAATTATTTCTCCAGAAAGAATTTTTAACATTTTTTAAATGCACATTTTTTTTTTTTTTTTACTCAGACATTTCGCCTTAGAGCTTTCTAGAGGGAAAAATTATCTGTATATAAAGGATATTTTTTACATCATTGTTTCTAGTAGCAAGCAACTGAATATTCACTAGTAAGAAGATAGTTACATAAGTTATGACATGTCCATTCTATGGAAGGTAATGCAGGCATGAAAAAGAACAAGCTGGATATTTCCCTAGTCCCTAGAGTGCTATTATACACAGATAAATGAAAAACACAGGCAGTATAAAAACATATGCTGTAGGAACTTATTTTTATAAATAATCCTGTATCTAAGTTCAAGCTTGAATAAGAACAATGGTATGAGATACACACTAGAGTATCTTAAGAAGGCCAAAAGGAAGAAGGTTATTTAATTCTTTATACATTTTCTACTGTTTTATTTTTCATAACCATGTATTTCTTTTTAATTAAAATTGAAATGAAAAATAATTTTCTAGTAGTAAGAAATAGCAAAGTTATTACTATAGTGCATGCCATATTGTCTTTGTATTTGCTATTAAAAATAATTTTTAAGTAATGGGGAAAGTTGATTTTCTATGAATCTCACATGCCTATTTAACATTTAGTATGTAGTTTTTAAACACAATTGTTTTTATTAAATTCCACAATTTACAGATATACAATGAAAGATGACATGGTTTTCAAATAAATGAGTTTATATTCAAATTCATAACTTAGAAAGGCAGTGAAATGTACTGCCCATGAGTCTACTTCACCAAAGGATCTTTTGTTGACTCCTAATCAATCCTGTTAACTGAAACTAATTAAAACAGCAGTGGCTTTAATAGGTCTAAGGGGATCTTAATTGATGTTCTAACAAACAAGCATTTTAAAGAGGGAAACTCAAGGCCAAACTTATCAGTTCTACAATGCCAGAAGCCAGTTCTGTTGTATACCCTTTGTTGTAAGGGTGGCTGGTCTGGGAATGTGAAAAATTAATATGGTAAAAAAAGAAGCAAAGCTTGAGATAGTTTATTGCGGCTCTTATTTAGACACATTTAGAAGGACAAAAAACTGAATAAGTCTGTACTTATAAAGCCACTTGAAGAAAGAAGTATTTGGAAGGAGAACAGAGTTAGAATGCTACAAAAAACTGGTTACTTCATTTGAAGAACACTTACTGAAAGTATGTACTATGTTCACTCATCCATTAACCCTACAAACATTTTGTTCAAATTTCATAGTACATTGTCAAGCTCTGTACTGTCTCTTAGAACAAAGTAATGAAAAAGATAAATCCCATCCCACCCCTAATGCCATTAATCTAAGAAACATAAAGAGCCACTCCTTCCTCAAGGTGTTTTATGTCCTGTACCTGAAAAGTGTTGTGGGAAATACACAAATTGAAGGCGACTACCAATATGAGTGGTTACCCTGGAGCCGTGAAGTGGCCGTGAAGATTAGACCGTCTCAGCACAGTTATGAGTGTCGAGGTCAGAAGCATGTACCAGGGGCTGTGGTGCCCTGGGTGGGTTCAGTCGGAAAGTGTGAGAAATATTTCCTTGAAGAGATGACAACTGAGCTACGTTTGGGCCAGCATTTTCATTTCTAATATTCTCTTATCTATGGAAGAAAAGGTGAGTCTCTGATAGATCCAGACCAAGGTAATAAAGGATTCTTGAAGAGGGCTTTTATGGAGAGGATAGATAAATGTGTCGGGGAGGGGGGTGCCATCCCGTCACTAGGAAGCTATTTTCTCCAATATAAAGAAAACATCCAGCCTCCCTTTCCTCTCTATTCTCTTCTATAACAAGCCTCAACTCTTTGGACACTACTCTGACAAGATTTTCTAAATCTAAAATACTAAGACTCACCCTCTTTGGGAATTACAGGAGAGAAAGAACGGAACAGAGAGAAGAGCCCAGAACGGAAATTCAATATGTGCTATAAAGAAAAAATAATGTAATCACACATCAGTATTATGCAAATGACCTCTATTTAAAAGCTGACTGCGAGTAAGTGAATGGATTATATTCCCAGAGATATTCTATGTGAGCAGAAAGGGAGAGAATAAAAGCACTATTTAAAAAGAAATGTACAATATAACTTTCCTTAGCATTATCCAAATATAACATTTTAAGAGCATCAAGCCTCTGTCCATGGCTCAGAAATTTAAAAAATATTATTACATTTTTCTTATCCAGTCATAAAAATTTGATTCGCTGAAGGCTCAGATGACCATTAGCATTTTTATCAATATTTTTAATTTCTATACACTTTTTCAGACATAATGCTGTTGTGCCCATAATAGACTATGGTATAGTGTAAAGATAACTTTAATGTACATTAGGAAACCAAACGTTTTGTGTGATTCTCTTTATTGCATTTACTTTTTTATAGTGATCTGGAAGTAAACTCAGAATATCTCCGATTTTCTGTAGAGTTATTTTTATAAGCAGATTTTATATACAATTTTACTAAGTGTAAGATCTCCCACCGTTCCAGGGAGTCAGCTAAATTCTCTCAGGAAGACAGCAGTATCAGCATGGTGACCACTATGGACTTGTATTACTCCCACTGGAAAGGCAAAGACAGTCAAGACCTCAACCTGAGTGAACAAAAAGGCTGACCTACCCTTGAAGTGAACACGTACTCAGAATTTAAATTGTAGAAACTTGTCTTTAAATATCTGATCGGGAATTACATAAAAGTGATCCAGTCTGGAACTTTCATGACAAAGGTGCTCTCTTCCCAGGCTGGTTACAGTCTATAAAACCCTAGTGGCTAGAACTTCCTCAAGCCTGGATCACCAGCTTTATGCTGGAGGAGGAAATTCATGAGGAAATCTAAATCCTCTCCTGGGCATTTCAGCCCTAGAATTAATCTTATCTTTTGCTACAGTCTGGCTGATTCAGAATATAGCTCCTGGACCCCAGGTCATGTTTAACTGCATGCAGGGGTAGAGCAAGGCCGTGAGTAGTAGTAAATGCATTCAATTCTGGGATCAGAATTCCAAGAGAATTCTATAGTAGAAAGTAACTGGGTGAGGGGTTCTTACAAATTTCAGACAACACGACTGCCTGCCTCTGAGTTTTAAAGACTACAGGTTTCTGATCAACTTAATGGGGAAAAAAACGAGGCATTCACAGAGGAGGTTTTATGACATCATCTTTTGTCAAATTCCCCCATTGTGATAGCACCAAATTATAACCAAAAATTAGACTTTTAAAAAAAGTGTTTTAAATAGGGAGAGCTAGACCTTGGAAACATCAGTGAAATAAAGAGCCCATCCTTGAGTGGGAGGTTTTGAGAAATTGATCCTAATTTAAAAGCTGTAATTAATTGTCCCACATCAGGCTACCAATAGATTAATGCTTTTGTTCTTGGCACCACTACCTTTATAAAAAATACACGGGTGGAAAATGTGAAGAAATAAAAGAGATGATGAATGTACTCACATTGAAAGATGGAAAGGAGAGAAGAGGAACCTTTTCAAATACCACATGGGAGAACTTTGTATCCTTCACATTCAGAATGTGCTCATCCTATTTCCTGCCCATTTGCTCAACCATGCTCACGATTTTAGTTTTCACCGAGACATAACACAGATCAATTTGGGACGGAGACAAACAGCTTTCTGGTAATTGTTGTGTCTCAATAATTGTTTTTCTTACTTTTAAAAATGAACATAACAGTATGGCCTAAGTGCTACACATTGAGATTTGTTTTTAAAAAAATAGATTTTATTTTTTAGAGCAGTTTTAAGTTTATAGCAGAGTTAAGCAGAAAATGTAGAGCTTCCATATACCCCTTGCCTAACCACCTCACAGTAATGTCAACATCTCCCTGACAGGCACAGTGTTATCACCCAGAGTCCACACTTGACTTCAGGTTCACTCCTGGTACTGTATATTCTATAGGTTTGGAAAAACTTATAATAATGTATATCTACAATGTCATACGTAGTTTCACTGCCCTAAAAATTCTCTACGCACACGGTAGCGCTTGTGGCTCAAAGGAGTAGGGTGCTGGCCCCATATGCCAGAATGGTAGGTTCAAACCCAGCCCCGACAGAAAACTGCAAAAAAAACCCAAAAATTCTCTACGCACAGCCAATTCATCCCTCACTCCCTCTAGCCCCCAGCAGCCAGTACTCATTTTATTGTCTTCATAGTTCTGCCTTTTCTAAACTGTCATACTTGTAATCACACAATACATTTTCTTTTCAGATTGGTTTCTTTCACTTAGTAATATACATTTAAGATTCCTCTATGTCTTTTCATGGCCGGATGTAGCTCTCTCTTTTTAATGCTGCATACTATTCCATTCAGTTCATTTACTGAAGGACATCTTGGTTACTTCCAAGCTTTGGCAACTATGAATAAAGCTGCTACACACATTCGCGTGTATATTTTTGTGTGGACATAAGTTATTAACTCCTGTGAGTAAATACCAAGAAGCATGATATTTGGGTTATATGGTAAGAGTATAATTAGTTTTCTTAAGGAACTGTGAAGCCATCTTCCATCATCCTTTTGCCTTCCTAACAGCAAAGACTGGGCTTTCCTGTGGCTCTGCACACGTGTCAGCGTTTAGCAAAGTCAGCATTCCAGATGTTGGCCATCCTAATAGGCCAAATTGTTTTAACTTGCAATTCCCTAACGTCCTAGGACATTGTACATATTTTTGTTTATTTGCCATCTGTATCATTTCTTTGGTGACATTTCTGTTCAGATATTTTGCCCATTTAAAGAAAAGGTTGTTCATGTTCTGATCACTGAAGATTAAGAGTTCCTTGTGTATTTTGCATGATGATTCTTTCTCAGATATTTCATTCATGTACAAATATTTTTTTCTAGTCTATGGCTCATCTTCTTATCCCTGGACACATTTTTTACTTCTCATAAAAATGGTGCTTATTTGGGAGAACAAGATATTTCTTTGGCAGTCTGTCTCTTGAAGTTATGCTGAGGATATCCAATTTGTAATTCTAAAAGAAATATTGTCTGGCTCTGCCCACATTCAGAAAGGCAGATATTTTACCTAGCTTTCACAAATAGATTATTTTTTTGTTCTTCAAACTCTATTTTTATTCCTTAATCATTTAATTTTCTCTTTCCCTATGAATTCAAAATCAATAGGTTTCAGTATTCAACTAGTCTTTGCCAGAGATCAGTAGTAAATTCATCTTCACCACTGAGGACTAGGAGAGAAATAAGTTGGAAAAGGAATTTCTCTCTACTCTTTCAGAAAGGGTGCCTATTACTCCAGGCTGCCAGCAATATCTGACTTTCTGCCAAGATATTTTCTTAGGTTTAATTCTGGGCCAGCCACAAAGAAATGTTACTTTAGCATTAAAGGTATACATTCTAAAGAGAAAAGCACGAATCTCTCATGGGGAGGAGAGCTGGGAGTAATTCCTATTTTACAATGCCTGATTAGAAGGACTGACAAAAAGCAATGGTAGAGGCCACAGGAAGGAACAACATAATAAATAAAGATTAATACACAGAAATTCCCTACCCTCAGCAAGGTAGGCTCAAGATAACCTCACGTTAGTTTGCACAGAATGCAAATCAACTGCTTAACTTTGCAAAATGCAAAGTTTCAAAGCTAGATAGACAAAACACAGTGTTTTATCACTCCCTGCCGAGAGCAACTGAGGAGGCCTAGGAAACATGTGTCAGGATTGAGATAGTTTAAATGAAGTCCTGCTTAAAGACAAAGAAATCTGATCCTCTCTGCCAACTGTATAATTTTTTTGTTGTTATTTTGTATTTTTTTGCAAGAGGTGTGCTCCTTGGTTATGGCTGCTGTTGAATACTGACCATTTCCACAGGGAGAACTTTGCCTGATACTGACAGAGAACTACCAAATCCTCATACTCAAGAACTCTTCAGAGTCAGATATTCCTTTGTTTGCTGGCCCCTTCCAGACTTAGATCATGTAACTTTTTGCTGACAACGAGGTACACAATCTTGATTTTTCATACTGATCACTGTTAGTATATAGAGATGCTAATTGTTTTTGTATGTTGATTTTGTATTCTGAAACTTGACTTTATCAACTCTTAAGAGTTTTTTGTGGAGTCTATAGGTTCTTCTAAATATAAAATCATGCTGTCTGCAAACAAAGATAATTGTTCTTTTCCTTTCTAACTTTGAGCCCTTTCTTTCTTTCTCCTGCCTAATTGCTCTGGCTAGGACTTCCAGCAATATGCTGAATAAAAGTGGTAAAAGTTTCCAGATCTTAGACCATTAATTTTTCCCCATTCAGTATGATATTATCTGTGGGTTTGTCACTTGTGCCTTTCATGGTATTGAGATATTTTCCTTTCATACCCAATTTCTTGAGCATTCAATCATGAATGTATGTTGAATTTTACTGAATGCTTTTTTTAGCACCTGTTTAAGTAATCATATGGGTTTTGTCCTTGATTCTTTTAATATGATATGTCCTGTTTGTTGATTTATATATGTTGAACCATCCTCTATCTCTGAGATGAATTCCAGTTGATCATAGGGAATCATCTTCTTAATGTGGTGAATTTGGTTTGCTAGAATTTTGTTGAAGATTTTTGTATCCATGTTCATCAGGGATATTGGCCTTTAATTTTTCATTATTGTTGTATCCTTTTCTGGTTTTAGTATAAGAGTAATACTGGCCTTTTAAATGAGTTTGGAAGAATTCCCTCCTCTTTAACTTTTCAAAATAGTTTGAGTAGGGTTGGCATTAGATTTACTTAAATGTCTGGTAGAATTCAACAGTGAAGCCATTGGGTCCCAGGCTTTTCTTTGATGGGAAACTTTTTATTACTGCTTCAATATTGTTACTTGCTATTGGTCTGTTCAGGTTTTCTCTTTATTTCTGATTGAACTTGACAGATTTTATGCAACTAGGAATTTTTTTCCTTTCTTCTAGGATTTCCAACTTGTTGTCATATAGTTATTCATAATAGTCTTTCATGGTCCTTTTTATTTCTGTGATATCAGTTTTAATGTCCCCCCCTTTTAGTCTGATTTTATGTGTCTTTTCTCTCATTTTTTAGTTATTCTGAATGAATAAAGAAAACGCAGTATATCCTATGTGTATACACAATAGACTGTTATTCAGCCATAAGAAAGAATAAAATTTTGTCATTTACAGCACTATGAATGAAACTAGAGGTCCTTAAGTTAAATAAGCCAGGTACAGAAAAATAAATATGAAATGTTCTCATTTACATGTAGCAGCTACAAAAGTAGATTTTATGGAGGTAGAGAGTAAAATGGTGGTCACTGGAGGCTCAAGAGGAAACAGGGGAGAAGGGGAGAGCGAGAAGTTGGTTAATGGGTCCAAAAAAACAGGTCATAAAAATAAGTTTTAGTACTGGATGGTACAATAGGGAAATCATAGCTAACCATAATTTATTGCATATTTCAGAATAGCTAGAAGATAATGCTTATGTTCCCCACACAAAGGAAAGATAAATCTTTGAGGTGATAGATACCCCAATTACTCTGATTTTATCATTATACATTATGTACACATGATGTTATATACATGCATCAAAATATCACATATGCCCCCAAACGTATGTACAATTAACATATGTCAACTTAGGAAATTTTAAAAATATACAACAATTAGAATTTTGTGTAAAGCTAAAGGATTTAGTGGTTTGAGGCATTTAAAAAACCTGCTAAATCATTAGCTGGCCAGGGACTTCAGTGGCCACACACTACAGAGAAGACAGACTCTACAGAACGATTCTAGACCTGGGCATTACTTGTTCCCTTCTGAGAATGAAACCACACAGGCATTCTTATTTAGGAACAGTGTATTTTATACTGAGACACAGGTCCTTCTTCAGGTGCTGTGATTCGTGCCAATCATACAGAGGTGTTCAGGGCAGCATTATTTGTGGACTCAGAGTTACAAGTTATTTAGATATTTATCACAGAGGAATAAAGTCTACTATGAAACGAATTTATAGCTTTCATATGAAAGCTCTAACCCAATTATAACCTAAGAATATGGGGAAAAGGGAAAGGGAGAGGAGAAAAGGGGGGAGGGGAGAGGGTAGTTGGTGGGACCACACCTACGGTGCAACTTACAAAGGTACATGTGAAACTTACTAAATGTAGAATATAAACGTCTTAATACAATAACTAAGAAAATGCCAGGAAGGCTATGTTAACCAGTGTGATGAAAATATGTCAAATGGTATATAAAACCAGCGTATGGCACCCCATGATTACATTAGTGTACGCAACTATGATTTAATAATAAAAAATAAATAAAAATAAAGTCTGTAGAGACAATCTATTGAAACATTATGCAGCAATTAGAAGCAACGATCTTGTGGGACATAGTAAAATGTACAGATTATACACACTCAAAACTGTATTTAAAGATTATAAGCCCTCACACATGTGAACAAAAGAAGAATATATATTTTACAATCATGTGTATGAGTAAAGGATATACACCAAATGCTGAAAGATGTTGGTTGTAGAGAACTGGTCACAGATGAGATTAGAGAATAAAGAAACGGATCTTTCTGGACCAGTGAAGGTGATGAGTAATGATCTGAGCCATTCAGGTGACACCAACTTCTGCAACCAAAGAAATATGAGAAAGGGAGAGAGGTTGAAGTGGGGAGGAAGGGAGAAAGGATTGAAAGACTGGGAAAGAAAAAGAGAAGAGACTGAAGGAAAATAAACAAACAAAAATAATGGAAATACAATCTGTATTTGTGGTGATAAAAAATTAATTTTACAGAAAACCAAATTAGAGGTGGAATATACTTTCAGTGAGATGGTGTTTCTAGAAACTGAAGAGCTAGAGACAAGGCTGTGATCCAAGGACACCGGGAAAGGAGTCTGGCTTTTGTCCCATCTCTCTCTTTCATCCCTGCAGTGATGAGCACGTGGCCTTCATGTCTCTGGAGGGTTCCAGAGCAAGGAAAGCCCTGTGCAGTCAACATTCCCTTGAATAGGACTGTGTCATTTTTATCAAATTCTTTTTGAGAATAGTGATATAAGCCCAAGTATAAAGGATACTGGCCTAGTCGGGGTTTTGTTTTTTCTTAAGTCTAGCAGGATTCCATCCCCAGGTAATGTGCCACAAGGAAAAGTCACAGCAAGTTAAGCATATCAATATTTTTATTAAGGGGTTCTGCTTTTAATGAAGATTTCCTGTTCCAAAGATTATTAAAATAGTTAAAACCTGGAAAAATTTTAACATCTTAGTTGCTTCTCTAGTCATCTATGAATTATAGGACAATCATTTCTCAAACTAGAATACAGGTGGACAGGGATTGTGTTTGGCCCCTTTACTTGAGTTTAGTTACAAGCAGGGTCACTAATTATTATGAGAATGAATTGGGCCTTAGAAATGCTTTTATCATTTTGGGAATGGGGATTTGATCCAGGCCTTAATACTCAAGGTATTTTGTGTCAGACAGAGTTCTTTCCCACGTATCGCGATTCTTAGTAACTGTTGGCTGTGATTCATGTCTATTGCCTTGCTCATAATCCAGTCTCTTCCACTTATTCACACCAAGGGAACGTTTGAAATATTCAATCTTACCCCATCCATTCTGTCATAAGCAAATGCATAGAAATATAGACGGTCTAATGACAATCAGCTATGAAATAATAACTAAGTGGGTTTTTTTTTCATTTTAATTATGGTCAGATATCATGGGCTTAGGATAAAATAAAGGAAGAAATGTATGAAAAAGAAAAAAAAATTGTGGAAGAAGTAGACCTTAAGGAAATTCACAAGTGATGGGAGAGGAGCAGCTTGGTAGGCTACACATGATGGTGTTTTAAGAGGCACAGCAGAAATGTCTTTACAAGAGCAATCGGTTGAATAAATTGAGATTAGGGTAATAGATCAGGCTTGAAATAGCAGATAGGCTACACTGGGGACAAGAAGAGGGGGAAAAGTTCAATAAATAGAAAATTTAGACTCAAGTAAGTACCACAGACCAAAAAAGAAGAGTCAAGATTTGAGAATTTTCCGAAATAATTGGACAATTGTTGGGCTAAAGTACAGATTGCTATGCATAGACAATGTAAGATCTGCATCCGGTAAAGAGTAGATTATAGTCAATGAAAAAACAAAACAAGATACACTGCAGGTGGGACTGCAAAATAACACAATCTTTTTGGAAGGAAGTATGGTGAACCCTCAAAGAACTCAAGCTAGACCTCCCATTTGATCCTGCAAAACCATTATTGGTCATCTACCCAGAAGAAAAAAAAAATCCCTTTATTATGAGGACACTTGCACTAGACTGTTTATCGCAGCTCAATTTACAATTGCCAAAATGTGGAAACAGCCTAAATGCCCACCAATTCAGGAATGGATTAACAAGCTGTGGTATATGTATACCAAGGAATACTATTCAGCCATTAAAAATATGGAGACTTTATAGCCTTTGTATTAACTTGGATGGAAGCAGAACACATTATTCTTAGTAAAGCATCATAAGAATGGAGAAGCATGAATCCTATGTACTCAATTTTGATATGAGGACAATTAATGACCTAGTACATGATGGGGGTGGGGTGGGAGATGGCTAGAGAAAAGAGAGAGAAGGAGAGGGGTGGAGGGAAGGAAGAGCAGAGAGAGGGAAGGAGGGAGGGGGTGGGCAGAAGGAAGAGCAGAGAGAGGGAAGGAGGGAAGGGGTGGGGTCTAGGTGTGTGACACACCTCCTGGGGGCAAGACACAATTGTAAGAGGGATGTTACCTAACAAATGCAATCAGTATAACCTGGTTTCTTATACCCTCAATGAATCCCCAACAATTAAAAAAACAAAACAAAACAAGAACTTATTAAGTACTTGGTAGGTAAAAGTACCACTATACCCTATTCTTTCCAAAAGTCAAATCTTAGTTTAATATTTTCTCACTAGACATTTAAATCCTTGAGGAAGACCTTCTTTGTAGTTGGCAAAATTACCATAATGCCTACTAAAAGTTCCATGCATGTGTTAGATACTCAGCTGGTACAGTATGAATGCATTTATTCCGTTTTACTAAAGTAAATTTTCTGAGCTAAATACTGAATACTTGTCCCAGTCCAAGGCCTCTTCATGCATCACTAGAATGGACCCAACTACTCTATGGGCCCTTCAATCAGCATCAGAGACTTTTTATATAAGCATAAATTAAAATATTTCTCATACAAAAATATCCCAAATTCTGCTTGTTTCACACCCATTCTTTTTTCTGTCTGCATGTTTTACAACTGTGTCACCAAGCTCTAGCCTGTATCCTCATTCATGCGTATTGAGAAATAAAAATACGTTTTCAAATAATGCTTTCTTTTTAGTGAAAACAGCTGCTCAATAAACTCTGTGCTAGGTAAACCAACTATGCTAAGCTTCTAATTAGAAACAAATGCAAATTACATATGCATTCATATCTGTGTGTACACACACACACTCACACATAAATAGAGACACAGAGAGAAAAAAATGGATTATGCCTGTTCTGGGTCTAACCAGGAACTTAGCAAAATAAATAAGCCCTAAAGAAGAAACTTTTCAATATCCCCATTTACACCTTGAGTAAAATGAGATGTATGAGTGTGGGCAAGACCCAGCAATACTACAAGGCAAGCCCATCTACTTGGGTGTTATCAAGATGACAGGAGTGGCCTCCACTTCCCCAGTTTTGGCAATGATGAGGGAGAATGAATATAAGGAAAGAAAGAGACAAGGAAGCAAGCGACTTCCACGGAAATTCTCTCCCATCTCTGGAGTAACAGCGATTGTAAATGATCTTCCAACTACCAGCTTTATTCTTGGTTTGCCAACATATAGTGCTTCTGCTAACTTGACCTCAATTATTGGGTCATTGGTATGAAATGTCTGATGTCCTGAAGTACTAAATTTGACAGTTGATAACGCTGACATTTCACTTTGACACTTGTTTTATTTTTGCTGTGAAGGTAAGCCCTCATTCTTTCAAACACTCATTTTGGCTTGTGACTTCCTTTCAAATCATTTTTTAGAGCAATTTTTGTAAAACCACAAGTAAAAAATTCACATTATTTATGAATGTGAGTTCCATCGTGGAACCCGTGCAGCACAGACACCTCAAAATAGCAGTGAAGTGTTTAAGGCAGATGTGGTTAATGAATGCACAGTACGTCAGAGGTTTGAGAAGTTCCATCCTGGTGATTTAAATCTTGAAAATTAGCCATGTGGGTGACCTGAGACCAAAATGGATGATAAGCTGAAAGCTGAAAGCTGTAGTGGAAGTGAATCTATCTCAACATATGTGTGAATTAGCAATGAGGTTTAATGTTAGTCCAACAATATTGGATCATTTGAAACAAATCTGCAGGTAATGAAGCTGGATAGATGGGTTCTGTGTGAATGAAAGGAACATCAGAAGAGAAATACCCCCCCAAACTTGCTTTTCATTGTTGTCACAACATAAAGGTAAACCATGTCTACACCATACCTCTCATGTGTGATGAAAAATGGAACCTTTTTTAACAATCTCAAGCATTTGATACAATGGTTGGATAAAAATGACATGCCAAAACACAGTCCAAAACCAAATATTCATCAAAACAAGCTACAAGTGTCTGCTGGATGGTCTAGCGCTGGTGTTACCTATCGCAGCTTTGTGAAACCTGCTCAGTCAATTATAGCGTATGTCTATGGCAACCAATTGGATGGCATATTAAGGATGCTTGTGATTAAACAGCCGAGATTTGTCCATAGAGACAGGCCAATTATCTTGCAAGACAACAGTTGGCCCACATGTGGCACAAACAATGCTACTCAAACTACAGAAGCTGGACTCGGACACTCTCTGTCTTCCACCATATTCACGAGACTCTGCACCAACTGACTACTACTTCTTCCAGGCTTTGGACCCCTTCTTGCAAGGACAAATATTCAATTCTCAATAAACTATAGAAAGCACCTTTTGTGAGTTCATTGCCACTGCTCGCCAGGCTCCTTCACTGCTGTCGTACACAAGCTATCGTTAGGATAGCAAAACTGTGTCAATAGTCCAGCACATCATTTGATTAGTTGTACCGGTGCTTGTGTAAGATATAATAAACTAAACTTTTGATTTGAAATCAGACACTTCATACTTAATGACCTGATACATAAGCTCACGAAAGAGAGGAAACATGGTAGAGGAGAAAGGTAGGCAGGAAACTTTGGTTCTAATCTCTGCTCTACCACTAACAGTTGTTTATAGGACAGTTAGGACCTTCGCCTCTTCAGGCCACAGTTTCTTTCTCTGTGCACTGGGGAAGTTAGCCTCGATATTAGTAGTTATCTCTAGTCTTCTGTGGCTTCCAATATTCTTGGTTCTAATTAACAGAAATTCCAGTGGTTATGAGAAAATTCTTAAGAAGTGTTTCTCTACTAGAATTTCTCTATATAATTTCTCTATATCAAGCAAATATCTATGGTGAAAAAGGGGTCAATAAAATGTATTTTTGCATGCATAAACTACAGTCAGGATGGTTTGGTATAAATAAGAGCATAAAAAGTCAAAAATTCCTTTATGAATATAAGTAGGAAGGGGAAACAGCTTGCTAGCTCTGGGTTTCTTATTCAAACCAGTTTCATGTTTCTCAGCCACAAACTTTTAGACTCCTAGGCAATGGGACGAGGCCTTCCCTGGTGGCTTCTTTTCACTGGAAGAGACCTCTCCATCTTTGCAATTCCTGTTGGCCCTCACACGTCTCCCGTGGCCCGTCACTTTCCACACAGCATTATAATTATATGAATACAAATGTTATCTTTCTTACCAGACCATGGGCTTCTTAAGCTTCTTATTTATCCCTGATGGCACTCAGCCTGGTGACTTGCGATAGAAGACACTCAGTGCCAATGAGTGTGGGATGAATGGAAGGGGGTGGGGGGGAGGAGACAGGCAGCACATGAGTGCAGGTGTGGTACTACGTATAACACTTGGACTTTGCTGTGTTCTACATATCACGTGCATATTTTTGCGGAAAAAATAAGGATGTACATTATACACGGGTAGTACTACCATATATACTCGAGTATAAGCCGAGTTTTTTCGGCACAGTTCAGGTTTTTCAGCACAAATTTTGTGCCGAAAAAAACTCGGCTTATACTCGAGTATATACAGTAATTCTATATCTATGTAAATGTTTTTAATTCTTATATTTATGCTTATGCTTTAAAAGTATAATCTAGAAGGCAATAACAACATCTGTATGCAAAGTAATGCCCTGGAATATGGTAATTGCACCCACTCCATGCTACCCATCTCCCTGCCCCCCCCTCCCCCCAGGCAGGCACCACAGTTACAGGAGCCTCCAGTCCACTTGGCTCAGCTCATTTTACTGGACACCACCACTGCTGGCATCTTGGAAGTGGGCACATGGCTGATGGTGATGTGATAGTCAGTGTCAGGACCTCAGTTAAAGGAGGGTGGAAGTGGCCGTGGAGTGGCTCTTCCTTCTATTGTGAGAGGTACAGGCATGAAGCCAACTGCTGTAGAGGAGCCAGGAGCAGCCCAGAGGGCAAGTAAGAGTGGTCTGGAAAACCTGAGCACCCATTTTGCCCTACTGTCCCTTCCTGGCCCACCCTCGTCCCCACCGCCTCTCATTTCCTATTCCCACCCATGCCCACCAGTAGGTAAGCAGGTGTGAGGGGCCAGGGCCAGCCCTGCCTGCTCTGGGCTCCTGCAAGTAGATAAAAATCAGAGCATAATAAAAAAACCTCTTGAGCCCCACCAGGTTCATTTAAGGTGCTAGAATGCCATGACACTTTCCACAGATAAATATTTCTCATTATTTCCTGCAACTAGCAATCATTTCCCATCATTCTTCCTTAAAAATAGTGTTTAACTAGAATAGGACAAGATCTGGGCTTGATAAAAGCTGAACGCCTTTCCCTGCCACCATATCCCTGCAAAAGATTAAACTAACTACAATAGAAGCAAAGACAAAAACAAAAGAAAAAAAAACCCTAAAACAAAAAACTCTTCTACTTCTCTAAATAAATATTAGCATAACTA
The DNA here is from genome assembly GCA_963574355.1 of Loris lydekkerianus. Taxonomy (NCBI): domain Eukaryota; kingdom Metazoa; phylum Chordata; class Mammalia; order Primates; family Lorisidae; genus Loris; species Loris lydekkerianus. Next base: position 33,848 of record CAUYPK010033996.1, read on the forward strand.
GAAAATCAGTGCACAGGAAAGCATGATCAGGACAAATATTGAGATTTAATTCTTAAAGACAAACCACTTACTCTCATTTACAACTAGAAAGAAAACAAGGGCAACTTTCATCTTAGGGAAGAGGAAAGAAACGCTGAAATGTGTATTTCTCTGTCTTACAAATATCTTTGGCACATGATTAAGAAAGGAAGGGAAATTGCTGTCGGCAACAAAAGTCAAAGGGCATTTTTTACCTTACATCAAAATAAATTCTAATTATTGAAGTCTACTTTGAGCAAATAACGCTTGGTGATATGTTCCATTACAAACTATTGAAAGGTATTTTGTGGAGGAAAATTACCATTCTAGGCTATAAACACATCCAAGGGAATCTCAGAGGCTGGAATCATGGCTCTGTCCTGTGGCTCTCTCTCCAGACCTCGGCCCACATTTGCTGTGGCCATCAAGTTGTCGCAACAGTTGACAAGATGGGATTCAACACAGACATCTCTAGACAAGGAAATTGGACCTCTGCTGAAATTCAAAGCACCTCTTTAAACTTAATGAACATCTTATCCGTTTGAATAAACTGAAGCCGAAGTTAGGCTGCTCTAGAATCTTAATGTTAAGTATGTATACAATTCAATTAACTCACACAAGTATTATCCCCCAGAAGCTTTTTTTCACATCTTGCCCTTCTCAAAAAACTGAACCCAGGGCAAATGAGGTAATGATTGATTGAATGCTACATGAGGTTTCAGATGGAGCAATCGAATCATCAGCTGATCAGAGGGAGAGGTCACAGGAGGGCAGGAAGTACGACCGCTTTCCTTTTGGAGCTCAGACACTGCATCTAACGGCTGACTGGGACCCTCCATGAAACTCAAACTAGTGGAGAACCAGACTGAAACGAAATAGCCCAAACTCAAGTGTTGGGCCTGGAACTCAGGGATCAAACATCTTGGGTCTCCCTGAAAGAGTAGAAAGAACAAAAAAGTTGGCTGACATGTCCAGGACCCTGCTTTGTGTGCCTCACCTGGCTCAGTCAGCCAACTCCTTTGTTCTTTCTACTTCAGACGGACATTAAAAATGGCTCTTCCAGGGAGACCCAAGCATACTACTGGCTCCAGAATACTGTGATAGACACAGGAGATAGAAGGCCAAATAAACAAAAACCCTAGATATCTAATATAAAAATCATGAAAGCCAAGTCCATCTTCTTGGCCTAAATTATTTGGATAATTGCCTGGATTTGCTACTTCACTTACAGCACAGACTAGTTAAAATTAAATGCAGCAATCTGTTTGAACTCTGTGGTGTCCAGACTTCACCATCACTCAGAGAGATTCAACTGTCATGTCTCAAAATTTCAAAAGGCCTCGTGCGAGATCAAATACATTTGATGTCTGCATTCTTAGTGTCGTGAGACTAACACTGGCCATCTGTAGGTAGCCAAGGACGAGTAGAACTTGGATAACTAGACAAGTGGACCCTTCCTGATTTAAAACAGGGTTAATCACAAGTGACTCAATATTTAAAAGTATGGATGAAACAAAGTAGACATGAAAATAGATCTGGAAGAAGAAATCTGATTTTTCATCCTAAGCTTGCTACTATGGTGAGATAATTAAGTGACCTAAACTCTTTTTTTTTTTTTTTTTTTCTTTGCAGTGGTAGGGTAAAAGAAAAGCCAGCCTAACTCCATTTTGTTCTAACTCTTATTCCTGAGTATCAGTGGAGAGGCAAAGCAGGCCTGACTCCATTCTGTGTTTTGCTACATTTTATTGCTTTAAAAAAAAAAAAAAAAAAATATATATATATATATACATACACACATATATATATACGTATATATGTACATATATAAATATATATATATACGTGTATATATACATATGTATATATATGTGTATATATATATTTTTTTAAAGCAATAAAATGTATATAATGTATATATGGTTTTTAAAGCAATAAAATGTATATATATATACATGGTTTCCCTTGCCTCCGCGCCCACTGCATGGTATTTTAAGTGTACCTGGTTAGAACTATTAGAATTATTAGTATTGTGTAGAAAGTCACTAACTAACCTCATAACAACCCTTGTGATTATGTTAAGGTGGTCTTCATACCATCCTTGTATGATATTGAAATGTTAAAGGACAAGTTTGACTCCATTTTACTATGTACTCCCTTTTACCTTCAAAACTACTTCCTCTTGTTCGCCCTCCCAATGTGTAGCTGTAAATGCATTTGCTTGTGATTGTGGCCCCAGTGATTATACCTTTACGACCCTTACCTGTAAGTTCCCTCCCCTGCATTTCCCCCCAGGACACTGTGGTTTGTACCTATTTTGTAAAAAAGGAAAATCACTAATGGCTCTCATGATCATAGCATTGTATAAAATGACTAACTGCCCTACCCTCGTGATTTCCCCTACCTCTTTAACTGCTATTTTCACTTCTGCAGTAAAGCTTGCTTGCCCCCCAAAAAAGTTTTGCCCTATAAAAACCAGAGCCACAGACAACTCGGGGCTGCTCTCAGAAACCCCACGTTGGGACACTGAGGCAAGTCGCTGGCCAGCTCTTCTGTAAAAGGACTCCTCTTTAAATTTGGTGATGTGCTCTTTGAGCACAGAGCTGCAGAGTCTTATTCTGTCATCTGGGTAAGAGTGCAGTGGTGTGATCATATCTCACAGCAAACTTAAACTCCTGGGTTCAAATGATCCTCCTGTCTCAGCCTTACAAGTAGCCAAGACTACAGGACCCACCACCAGGTAATTTTCCCAATTTTTGTTTGTAGAGATGGGGGTTTTGTTCTTGCTCAGGCTAGAGCTTGAACTCCTGACCTCAAGTGATCCTTCTGCCTCAGTCTTCTAGAGTGCTAACATTATAGGAGTGAGTCACTATGGCCAGTTTAAACTCTTTGGGCTAAAGTTTCTTAATGTGTAAAGAAGATGAACTGCTAGTCCTAATTTAGCTAATGCTTCATGCCTCACTAGCTTTTAAGAAAAATTTGTATTATTAGAATTTGGACTTTTTAAATGTACTTTCAGCTCTTACTTTCTCTAAGGTTTTAATTTAAGAAAAAATCAAATTAAATGAGAAAAGTAGTTGTTGACATAGATTTATCTGATGAGAATTGAGATTATAGGCATGGAGCAATGCCATCATAGCAAAGTGTCTTGGGTATCAGGCAGAATGGGTTTGGCCTCAAGAAAGAGAGACCCTCAGCACAACTGAATTAAATAAGAAAGGATTTTTCTCTTCCTCTCATTAGAAGATTTTCAGAAGTTGAACAACTGAAAATGATATCTAACATTTTCCAACACTGACACCTCCAGCAAATGGGCCTTATCCAACAACCAGCTCTTCTCATGCTTACCACACGGCTACAGCAGCTCCAGGAATCAAATCCTCATAACACTGTCCAGTGGAGAAATACGAGCCAAGTCTCCACTGTTCTATATGTCTAATTGTATCAGGAAAAAACCAGCCAACCAACTAACAAAACAAAAACCATTTCCCAAAATTTCTCAGCAGATTTCTAATCAAATTTCAGACCACAGTTCAACCTATGCTTGTCCTGTATTAATCATCTGAAAATAAAAAACAACCTACCAGATTTGGCTACATTCAATTATAGATTCATGTCACGGCTCCAGAAAAGTGGCTGAATTTTCCTGAAGTACATGGCTGTGTGAAAAATGGGTACAACTCAAAAGAAATGGGGGAATGGCTTTTGTTCAAATTTGAACCAAATTTGCTACAGGGGAAAGCTGTCATAATAAATATTCTATTGTAAAGAATACATAATAATAAAGGATTCTCAAAACAAAATACAATAAAGTACAATAAAGGAATTAACTAGGAAAATAGTGCATTATTATAGATTCTGTTCAATTTGCCACTTATATAAGAAGGGGATGTTAGCAAATTAACTGTAAAATAGTAAAGGGGATTAATATTTCTTCAGATCTGATGCATTGGCAGGAAAAATTTAATAATAATAATAATATAGTAGACAAGACGTGACTTCTTCAACACAGCCTTCTTGACTCTTATTAGAATAGTGGGATGAGGAGAATATAGAAGAGAATAACCTGTCAGGTGGTTGAATAAATAACACAGACTTGTATTATTGGGTTGAGGTCATGGGTTTCGAAGCAAGACAGGTATAGAGGTAAGGAGGAGGAAATTGTGCACTATCTGTGACACAGATAGTGGTACAGCTGGCAACTGGATGTCCATGGTAAAGGAGAGGAGTTTAAGGAGACAGAGGTGCAGGAAGAGAAGAAAAAAGAAAAATAAAATTTTTATAAAAGAAGAATGAATTCAAGTTCATAGACAGTTAAATTTCAGGTGCCTGTGGAAGTCTGCAGTTTGGGTGAGACTCCTCCCTGGGCTAACCCCCTTTCTGCAGGAGAAATTCAGAGTGAGAGGAGAAAACAGTGGCTGAGGATAGAGCTCAGAGAAGACTAAGATTTAAGGAGTGAACAGATAAAGAAACAGAGGAGGAGAACTGTTCAGAGGGAAATACGGAAACTAGACAAGAAAAATGTCATAAACATCAAGGAAATAAGATTTAAAAAAAAAAGAGTCTATACTAAGTAAATAATGCCCCAAAGTCATAGATTGGTTTTAGCAATAAAAACACTCTACTTAGTAAGATCTTTCCTTCTAAACAGGGAAGGCAGCGGTGGGTACAGGGGTGAGTAATGCAAGTGAAGGGAGTAAGAGTGGAGGGATTGGTGGAGCAGAGAGGAGCAAGAACGCAAGGAGGACGTTTTTGTTCCCAGGGTGGAAAGACCCTAATGTGCGCACAGGCTGAACAGAGGAGCCTTTAGAGAGAAGGATACACCACTAAAGGGAGGGGTAATTATCACATTTAATAATACTATAGTCAACCTTTTTAAAAAGCCACATTTGACATATTAATTCAACCAATTCTTATCGAATGTCTAACATGCTAGCACTGGACATTTATCAAGGAATAAACAGGTCAACAATAATTTTCCAGTAAAACATCATAGACATTCAAATTAATTCAAATAAGAAACTGGTATTACATATCTTTTCCTTACAGTTCTATAAATTGTGGATTTCCCCAGGAAAATGTGGCACAGTTGGGTATTGGGTATTGTCTCCTGAAGAAAGACCCAGAATAAAAAATGTGTTAACTTCACGTGGATTTTTTTTTGTTTGTTTGTTTTTTGTTTTTTGTAGACAGGATCTCACTGGGTCGAGTACTGTGGTGTCATAGTTCATAGCAACCTCAAACTTGGGCTCAAGCGATCCTCTTGCCTTAGCCTCCCAAGTAGCTGGGACTACAGGCACTCTCCATAACACCTGGCTAGTTTTTTTTCCCCCCTTCCCCACTATTTTTTAATAGAGACAGGGTCTTGCTCAGACTGGTCTCCAACTCCTGAGCTCCAAGCAATCCACCTGCCTCGCCCTCCCAGAGTGCTAGGATTACAGGTGCAAGCCACCATGCCTGCTTCATGATGATGTTTTGGGCAGAGACACACCTTGGAGATACTGCAAGCTTAGCTATAGATCACAGCAATGAAGCTCATCTCACAATAAAGTGAGTCATGTGATATTTTGGTTTCCCAGTGCATATAAAAGCTGTGTGTGTGCTCTACTACACCTAGTCAGTATGTGATAGAATCTTAACTAATAAAACAATATACAGACCTTAATTTAAAATGCTATTGCTAAAAAGTGCTAATGATCAGCTGAGCCTTCAGCGAGTCATAATCTTTCTGCTGGCGGAGGATCTTGCCACCTTGTCTGTGGATAGTGACATATCAGGGTGGATATGAAGTTACTGAAGACTGGGGTGGCTGTGACAACTTCTTCAAATAAGACAGCAATGAAATTTGCCACATTGTAGCCTGAAGTTGTTTAATACCAGCATTTCCCCCACTTACAAAATTGAAGTCAATCCTCTCAAACTTTGCTTGATCAATTAAGATGATGTAATATTCTAAATATTTTGTCATTTTAATAATGTTCACAGCATCTTTATCAGGACGAAATTCCATCTCAAGAAACCACTTTAGTTTCACATCTGTGAAAAGGAAGCCCTTGTCCATGCAAGCTGTCAGGGGCTTGCAGAAATTCGGTCATTTCTTCAGGCTCCACGTCTGCTTCTCATTTTCTTGGTACTCTCCCCAGTTATTTTCTCCACTGAAGTCTTGAATCCCTCAAGTCAAAATTCCGTTAATGTTGCTATTTTGGCCTCCTCCTATGGATCATCTATGTACTTAAAGGCATCTAGAATGATGAATTCTTTCCACAAGTGTTTCAATTTACTTTGCCCACATCCATCAGAGAAGTCATTATCTACACAGCTATAGACTTAATGAATGTATTTCTTAAATAGTAACACTTGAAAGTCAAAATTACTCCTTGATCCATGGCCTGAAGAATGGATGTTACGTTATTAGGCATGAAAACAACATTAATCTCCTAGTATATCACCATTAAAGCTCTTGGGTGACCAGGTAGATTGATAATGAGCAGTAATATTGTGAAAGAATTTTTTTTTTGAGTGCTAGGTCTCAGCAGCGGGGTTGATATAGTGAGTAATCCATGTAAACAGATGTGCCACCACTGTGTTTTGCTGAGGCAGAGTCAATTTAGCATCATTCTGAAGGGCCCCAGGATTTAAGGAATGGTCGGTGAATGTTGGCTTCAACTTCAAGTATCCACCTGCGCTAGCCCCTCCAAAGAGTCAGCCTGTCCTTTGAAACTTTAAAGCCAGGCATTGATTTCTCTTCTCTAACTATAAAATTTCTAGATAGCATTTTCTTCCTATAGAAGGCCGTTTTATCTAGCATTTTTTAACGATAACATTTTTAATTTAGGTATGTATATTGTTTTATGCGTCATAATTCTATTGCAGTTGTTATAAGACAAGTGCTTTCCTTCAACTTCATGGAACAACTTCTGCTAGCTTCACACTTTTCTTCTGCAGCTTCCTCCCCCCTTCTCAAGCTTTACAGAAATGAAGAGACTTAGGGCCTTGCTCTGGATTAGGTTTGGAATTAAGGCTTTGGATTGTCTCTCGAGACCACTCAAACTTTCTCCATATCAGCATAAGCCCGTTTTACTTGCTTATCATCCCTGTGTTCACTGGAGAGGCACTTTTAATTTCCTTCAAGATCTTTCCTTTGCATTCACAACTGGGCCAGCTATTTGGCACAAGAGGCCCAGCATTCATTTTATCTAAGTTTTTGGCATGCCTTCCTCACTAAGCTTGATTTTTTTCTAGCTTTTCATTTACAGTGAAAGACCTATGAGTAAGGGAGAGTCTTTCCTTTCATTGTAGATTGGCTCATTGGCCTAATTTCAATATCGTGTCTCAGATAATAGGGAGGCCAGAGGAGAGGAAGAGAATGGGAAATGGCCAATTGGTGGAACAGTCAGCACACACACAACATTTCTTATTTGCGCCTTCCATCTTATCTGGGTGGACTTGTGGTGCTCAGAACAATTACAATTATGGCATCAGAAATCACTGATCATAGGCCACCATAACAGATACAATGGAAAAGTTTGAAAAAGCAAGGAAATTGCCAAAATGTGACACAAACACACAAAGTGAACACATGCAATTGGAAAAATATCAATGATAGAATCACTGGGCATGGGGTCGTCACAGTCCTCCCATTTGTAACAGATGCAGTATGTGCAAAGTACAATCAACTCAAACTGAATTAAAGAGTGCCTGCACCTTGCCCACCACACTGTTCCCTGAACCCAGGGCCCCCCTCCTGGTGACAATGGAATGCTGGGCACTCAGACCTAGCAGAGGGGCTTCTTCAAGATCAAATCAGAATAGGACTGGACAGAAAGAGAAGCATCAAGAAATCTGACCCTTTGTAGGTTTACTGTGTTTCAGAAAGGCAGGGCAGACTCTTTACGGTAGCAGCTATGAAGCCATTAGCAGAAGCTAAGCACAGTGGTCAGACCTCCAATATGCCATAGGTAGGCCTCCCCCCCAGTACTTAAAACCTCAGACCAGGAATTCTCAGGGAGCCTTGAGACAACTGATGCCACTATCTCCCACCAGACCTCTTCAGGACCCCCTACGTGCAGCAAGTGAGCCCCCTGAAGACCTGCCCTCCATACTGTTAGCCTCCACTGTTTTGGTCTTCACCTTCCCTCACCGCAGAGGTGAACAGCCTCCACCTGGTTTCTCAGGGATTCTCCTGTCCCCCGAGTCCTCAAGTTCTAAATTTGCCACTTGTCTACAGCCACAACTTTTCGGTGCCCTGCACATACAGAGGTCTTTCCACTCTACACTGCTTATTTTTACAACACTCTGAGCCCAGAAACCCAGAGGCTTCATTCCCTCACTTCACTCAGGTCTCTGCTCTAAGATCTCTTCAGAGAGGAAATGCCCGATCTTCCTTCAAAAACAGCACATCAGTCTCCATCACCTGCCAGATCATTTTCTTTCTAGCACTTTCTATTACCTGTCAGATTTGTTTGTCTTTATGACTCCACCATATATACCAAATATAAATTCCACAATAGTAGGGGTTTGTTGGTTTACTGCTATATCTGTGGAGCCTGTATCAGAGCCTGGCACACAGTGGTTGCCTGGTAATCACTTACTGGATGATTCTTCCATACCCTGGTGAGTGACAGACACTTCCAGATACTCATTTCTGCTCTTCAACATCCTTTCTGCCAGGAAGACTTATGTGACCATTTCAACTTTTGCTTCCCTCCAAACCAGCGTAGGCCCACTTAGTTACCCTCCATCTAAAACATCTGCTCACTGAAAACACAACTGTGACCCACAAAACAGATGATCTGTACCAAACCGTGATGTCAAGAAAAACTAAGATGGAATTGCTTTAACTCCAGCTCATTCACATCCATATATGCATATATTGTAATGACTTCAAACCTTAGAGGAAAAACAAATTTAAAAGCCTGAGAGAAACACTTCCAAGATGGAAATCCACTCTAAAAATCTCATTGCCATTACAGAATAGCAGAAGACTGGCAAAAAAAAGAAAAGAAAAAAAGAAAAAAGAAGAAAAGAGAGAGGGGGGAGTTAAAATTTAATACTTTGGAAATCTTGAAATTGACCAAGGACCTGCAAACATTCCAAGGAGAATTTACTTGAGAAAAATGGCTGACTCTCAGCACAGCAAGGCTGCTGCCCACTTCCCATCCTCAGCTCTGTGGTAGTTTTGAAAATCGACAGCCTCACAAACATGATTGCTGTAAAGACCATCAGCCCAGCAGGCACTGACTAATCATCCTCACCATGTGTGTTCCAAGGATAACACCACTCAATATCCCAGCAACCCACCTAGTTTACAAATCCTGACTGATCTGTACCCAGATCTCATGTACTAACTTCTGGTTTAAAACCACTTGAGACAAATTTCCCATCCCCTACCACTTCCCTCACCAGGTCTATGAGAAAGTTTCCTTAACTTCCCCTTTGGAAAACATCATTGAGACTCTGTCAAAGTGGTCATGTCCCTTGCTAGCAAGTTTAATACACAGGTCTATTGACAGGGCCTTGGACATCATCACCCTCCTTGATTTTTCTGGTCTCTTCTTGTCATTCAATCCTGGAATACAGCAGACGCCAAGTCAATGCTTATTGAACGACTGAGTTTATGCAAGATAGAAACTTGGTAGATTTAAAATGCAGCATCTGGGATGTAATCAAAAGTTAAATACCTTGGCCCATATTTCTTTGCCTACTCAATGAAAGAACAGAGGCATAGGCAAAGAACACAGGAACAGAATAAAATGCCGAGCATGTTTGCTGTAAATTACAGCAAGTAGCACAACAGGAAAGACATTGAGTCACACTGAGTGGCAATGGGCAAGACTGTCACGGCAAATTCTCTCATGAACACTGAATCATGGCATTCACCTCATTCATTAAAATGACATTGCACATATTTAACAGCAGTAAAGGGAAGTGACAAACTTGACATGCTTATGACATTATTGAAGTGATCGAGAGAGTGAGGAAGACAGCAACGTGAAGGGCTTTCAGTCAACAGAAACAAACTTAAATGCCATCTTTCCCACACTCCCCCCTTTTGAAAATGCTGACGTTATAGTCTTTCATGTTCACCCTTTTGTAGAGACACAGGCAAAGACTATTTCTCTGTGCAAGACAACGACAGTGCAGTGACACCAGTGATAGAAGCTGACACCAGGTGTGGTATGAGTCAGTAGGAAGTGGTAGGGACCACACCGAACTGGTTGTGCCCGTTCTTTTTTATTATTATTAAATCATAGCCGTGTACATTAATGCAATCATGGGGCATCATACACTGATTTTATAAACAGTTTGACACATTTTCATCCCACTGGTTAACATAGCCTTCCTGGCATTTTCTTAGTTATTGTGTTAAGACATTTATATTCTACATTTACTAAGTTTCACATGTACCCTTGTAAGATGCACCACATTGTGCCCCTTCTAACAGGTGGCAGCCACCACATAGATGACAGTTCTGGCACCACCATCCCTCCACATTTCCTATGAGAATATGAACCACACAGATTTTTATGTGGGCTTTCCCAAGATTTAAATTTTAATTTAAATTTGATAGAGGAAAGTGGGAAAAAAAGAAATTAAGAATGAGAAAGGAAGACAGACAACAAAGGGAAGATGGAAGCACTGTGTAGGCTGACCTGCACCGCTGACCAGCAAGCACGCCCAGTCTGGTCTACCTGCCACCTTCACAGATGGGGAAATTCATACCAAGAGGAGAAATGTGACTTGGTCATACGGAGGAGCTAGACTCTAGGTGGTTTCAGTCCTATGGCTCTCTCCTCTTCTTAGAACATCCTTCTAGCCTTGCTTGTAATATAACCATAATCTCATCCACACAAATACTTTCTTAGAGATCGTTAAAGCCTGACTCCTGGAAATGCAGTGTGCTGACAAAGTGATGGCACGCGCTGATCTCTGGGAATGGAGAGAACGAGGGAACACACACATCTCTCCACTGGAAAGCACTCAGTGAGTTGCAAGCTTCTAGGAGCTCCACTTTCCGAATCTTTTCTTGTGTGACCCAAGGGGCTGGAGAATGCTCAAAGTAAATATAGTTTTTATTACCCCATATTGCCATCAAACTCAGCTTGGTAGAGTAATTTTCTTCTGAGGCTCTCTCAGCACTTTAGAAATATGCATCTCATATGCTCCCTAAATAAGATTGCATAGGAAAACATTAGCCACAAGGATGAAGATGAGGTGTGGAAAGTAGAAAACCTTAGACCTAGCAGATGGGAATGAAAGCAGAGAAAAAAACATCATCATCAAATCCTGATGTGATTAGGCCTCCTCTCCTTTTCCTATTTCCCAATACATTCTTATTCATAAAACATCATCTGAGTACCTGTTTGCTAAGGTGTGTCTCTAAACGTGGATAAATTGCAGCAGGGGGTTTAATTTCAAAAACCCTGAATTTCATATATATTTTTAAATTTCATAGCTCATTCTAATGTTTCTTATTATCTAATACTTCTCCTTTCAACGGCCATGGCCCTTTTTGATCCCAAAGGAATTTTAAGAAAGGTTGTGATTATCTGGCTGACAGGAAAACAGGCTCATTAACACTTGGAAGGCATCAATCTGGAGCCAAAATGTTCTGAGCAGGGTTCATATAAACACAGAGATGAATTTCTTTTCCCAATATATTTTTAAACTTGTCTCTTATTAGATCAGAAAATCAACAATAGATCATGATTAACACCTAAATATTTCTCAATATAATTAAGTATCACCTGGAAATATGTTCAGGGTACAAATCTCTGGGTCTCACTACAGACTCCGTACATTAGAATTCTCCCTGGGTGATTCTGGTGTGCATAAAGATTGAGAACAATGAGGCTGTAAGAAAAGCTTCACATTCTAAAAGAAAATAGGGCATAATTTTCATAGGATATTTCAGTTTAATAGATCAGAAAATGCAGCACTCTGAGTGAACAATAGGAAAATAAAGTAAGTAGAGCAACTTTGACTCCAGTTCCTAATCATCAAGAGTAGAACCTAACATACTCCATCAACTTCTCCTGAAGGCACACTAACAAGGTTGCCTTCCCCTGGATCTGCCTTTCTGGTTTACTACTTAACTCTGAGAAAGTCATTTAACCTCTGCACATTTACAGAGAGACTGGTGGAGAAAGGTATTGCCTCTACTCAAAAGGCTAGTGCAACACTCAATAATTGGATAGCACAGTGTTACATTTTATCAATGTGCACCATTAGGATTACACGTGACACTGAAAAAATATCTTGTCATAATTACTATTTGGGCAATAAGCTGATAATTAACCACAAGATTATCCTAGTGGATGACATTTAATAGTATACAACACTTCACTAACCATGTGGAATTCAAAACAAGAAGAAGGCTGACTGAAGATAAGTCAATTAAAATGAGAAAAACATATTGCTTGTAATTTAAAAGCCCAATTACGTAGAAAAAAATCATATTTAATTTGAAGAGTAGACTTCAAATTTGACGGAGTATGTCAAGAGTGAGGTATAAGCAGAGAGAAAATTGTTGTCACTCCATCTTCAAGTATTTATCTTGCCTTTCTCAGGCTCTCTTTAGAGTAGCTATTTCACAGCATGACCATACATTGACAACTCAAATGATTTCTGTTGTTCAGCCTTCAACATATTGTAGTCTTATGGATTTTCCTAGTACAGCCTTCCACACTACAAAGTTACATTTTATTGCTGGTTCTCCATAACACTGGATCTGGTAAATCTATTTTAAACATTTAAGGCACACTTTCATGAAAGGATGCAAAGATACAAAAAAGATTTTAAGGTGTAGTATCCGTGTATAACATCTATCAATTCCTTCATTTGTATTGATTGCCTTCTGTGTATTGGTCATGACCCTGAGCAAGGTAATATAGTCAAGGACAAGAATACCAAGTTCCCCACTCTTGTAGAGCTTTCATTTCAGTTGAGACAGATGAGACATGAGCAAACTGCACGTCGGCTAGTAAAAAGTGCTATGCAAATAATTAAGAGTAGGAAAATGTAAGAGAATGGTTGAGTACTTTTGTCAGTCAGTCTCTGAGGCGATTAAATGTAAAGCAAGATTTAAGTGATTAGAAGGAGACAAGTCTGGGATATTCAGAAAAAGAAAACTTTGCGTGGAAGCATCAGGCAGTGCAAAGCACTCAAGATAGGAATGAGTTTTGGACATTTAAGGAACAAAAAGGCGGGAAGGGTGGCTGGGACAAGTAATTGTAGAATATAATTGTCTTAACACAATAACTAAGAAAATGCCACGAAGGCTGTGTTAACCAGTGGGATGAAAATGTGTCAAACTGTTTATAAAACCAGTGTATGGTGCCCCATGATCACTTTAATGTACACAGCTATGATTTAATATTAATAAAAAAAAAAAGAAGAAGGCTGCTTTGCATACATATTATAGTCTTGTGAACTAAGAATTCTACTTCGGAAACAGTCACATCTGTTCATAAAAATCCATGTGTCAGAATAATCATAGCAGAGAGGACAAGGTGGTGGACCAGAAGCAGTCCACACAATGCTGCTGTCAGGAAGAAGATGACAAGTGGTGAATAGATATTCACTGTCAGGCCAGCTGTCTGAGAGACTGTGTTGGGAATTAACAGGAAGGTGACAGGTGGTGCCCAACATGGAGAGGGAAGTGAGATGACCTGCTCAGCAGGATCAGAGGTATCTGGGGAAGGGACAGAGGAGAGAACCGTGGGGTTGTACACTTACCTTGACGACATCACAGTCAGAGCTGACAGAGAGCCCCTCCACTGCAGCAGGCCTGCAGGCTGTGCTGCAGCACTGCTCCAGAGACAAGGCACAGCTGGCTTCTCAAACCTGGACGTTAATCCTAGTCCCAGAGTGCTTCATCTACCCAGAGATCAGATTCATAGCTGCTGCCTCCCTCTCACCCTTGTCAGATTGGGGAGGGAACAGGGAGGCTGAGCCCTCTCGCACACTCAGAGTGGGTGCCATGTGCTCCCACCACTGCTGGGGGACCAGGGCAGAACAGGCACCAAACTTCTTATGGGACTGGCAAGGAACTCATGCCTGCAGCCCTTGTGCCTGCCACCCAGCATCTGGGAATGAAAGAGTCATGAATCATTTAGGGAATTTCAAAACACAGCAGCAAGTTTTAACAGACCAGACCATGCAGAAAAAAGAATTTCAGAACTTGAAGACAAGGCTTTAAATTAACCCTCTCCGCCAAAAATGTAGAGAAAAGAATTAAGACCCATCAATCTCTCAGAGAAATATGAGACCGTGTAAAGTGAACAAATAAAAGAATCATAGCTATCTCTGGGGGAGGAGAAGAAAAAGAAAAAAGCATGGAAAATCTATTTGAGGAAATAATTAAAAATTTCTCTAGTATTATTAGAGATTTAGACATCTAGATATCAGAAAATCATTGAACACCTGGAAGATTTATGGAAAATAGGACATCACCAAGGCATGCAGTCATCAGTCTGGCCAAAATCAAAGGGAAGGAAAAAATCTTATAAGCTGCAAGAAGAAATTATCATGTAATTTACAAAGGATAATCCACAGATTAATGGCAGATTTCTCAACATAAAACCTACAAACCAAAAAGGATTGAGGTCCCATTTGTAGTCTCCTTAAACAAACAAACAAAAAAAACCTTCCAGCCAAGAATTTTGTGTCCTGCAAAACTAAGATTCATAAGTGAAGGGAAAACAGTCTTACTTAGACAAGCAGACACTAAGGAAATTTTTTACCCTGTACTTGCTTTACAAGACAGGTTTAAAAGTGCTCCGTACATGAAACAGAACAATTGGTATTCATGATAGTAAAAACACCCCAAATTTAAAACTGATACTGCTTATAAAACAGTAACACAGAGAAGAAAACAAAGCAGTTAGGTAACAATATATTGAACAGTATTTCACATATTAATACTAATACTGATTTTTTTTTTTTTTTCAAGACAGAGAGTGAGACTCCTTGGCAGAGTGCCATGCTGTCATCACAGCTCACAGAAACCTCATACTGTTGGGCTCAAGTGATTCTCCTTCCTCAGCCTCCCGAGTAGCTGGAACTATAGGCAACCACCATGAGGCCCAGTTTGTTTATTTCTATTTTTAGCAGAAATAGGGTCTTGCTTTTGCTCAGGCTGGTCCTGAACTCCTGAGCTCAAGCAATCCACCTGCATTGGCCTCCTAGAATGCTAGGATTACAGGCATGAGCCACCATGCCCAGCTTAATACTGAATGTTAATGAATGCTCCACTTAAGCGATACAGATTGTCTGAAGAGATTAAAAAAACATAATCTAAATATATGCTGTCTCCAAGAGAGCCATTTAACCCACAAAGATTCTCACAGACTCAAGATGAAGGGGTGGAAAAAAATATTCCATACAAATGGAAACCAGAAATTAGTGGGAGTAGCCATTCTCATATCAGATAAAATAGACTTTAAATCAATAGTGGTAAAAATAAATAAAAAAAGTCATTATATGATGAAAAAGGGAGCATTTCAATGAAAAGATATAATAATTCTAAATATATATGCACCTAACACAGAAGCAGCCAGATTCATGAAACAAATGCTACTAGATCTAAGCAAGGAAGTAAATATCAATATCATAATAGCCAGGACTCCTTGGACAGAACCAGACATTATTGAAGCAGATCATTAGGAAGGAAACACTAGACTTACAAGGGACTCTAGAACAAATGGACCTAACAGACATTTATGGAAAAAGCACATGGGACATTTTCCAAGATAGATCATATATTGGGCCACAAAACAAGTCTTAGAAAATTCAAAAAAATAAAGATCATATCATCTTTATCTTCTCGGGTAGTGAAACAAAACCAGAAATCAATTCCAAGAGGAACTCTCAAAACTACACGAACACACAGAAATTAAACAACCTGCTGCTAAATGATCCTTGGGTCAATGATAGACTAAAGACAGATATCAAACGTTTTTCAAATTGAACATCAAAGTTAATACAAGCATCTGAAATTTCTGGGATACTATAAAAGCATTCCTGAGGGGAAAATTCATAGCCTCAATGACCTATCTTAAAAAAAAAAAAAAAAAAAAAAACAGGAAGATCACAAATTAACAACCTAATGTCATACCTCAAGATGCCAAGAAAAAGAACAAACCAAACCTGAAGCCAGCAGAAGAAAATAATAACAAAGCTCAAAGCCGAACTAAATGAAATGGAAACCACCAAAATAATACCAAAGATTAATGACACAAAAAGTTTATTTTTTGAAAAGATAAACAAAATTGATCAGCCATTAGCTATAGGAACCAGAAATAGAAAAAAAAGGACTCAAGTGAGCTCAATCAGAAAAAAAAAAAAGGAGACATTACACCTAATACCACAGAAATACAAAATATCATACATAAATATTCTAAGAATACTGATATACACATAAACTAGAAAATCTAGAGAAATGGATAAGTTTTTAGCCAAAATTATTTTTCATCAGTTTTGCTGTCATCTAATGGAATATTGCTTCTATCTTTTGAGTATTTATTTTCTACGCCGAAGAAGAAATTATTTTAAGAAGCTTTTGAATCCTCTGAGAGTTGTACAGTTCTGTGTGTTGTGCCAGATCATCTAAGATGGAGATTACAGAAATTAAGTGTTGGGAGGAGAGTCTGCAGGTACCTGTGATGGTTATGCATCTGGTGTTTAAGTCACGAAGAATAGTTGCCTGCCTTTTCTTTGAACAAGAGAACAGAATTATATTCTAATTGTACATTTCCATGTTATAATATTGTAGACATAAAACTCCTTCTATGAGCTAAATAAGTATTTCCTTTTCATTTTCAAATTTTATTCAAGGATACATGCTGGGAAGATCTGCTTCTGTCTTTGCTTTTTTATAACTACAACATTGTTACACAGTGTTTATCTTAAGTTCTTTTACAGCAGCCACATATCTTATTTTGCAAAGCTTATTTTATCTTTTGGTTTAGGAAGATTGTGGTGTCTTTCTTCATCTAATTGTTCTATATTTGTCTCCCTGATAATCACTTTCATTCCATTTGTCAACATAACCTAGGTACTTTCCGTTTTACTTTGGTTTTCAAGATCCTAAATGGTAAATGTTAATCTTAATTGACAGTACATTTCTGTTACATCTAGTCCTTCATGTTTTTTACATAATTTATAAATAAATATCTAAACCTGGATTGAGTCATCTAGATAAATAGATAAGTAGTAGAAAAAATGTATATGAAGACCAGTTTCTGGAGTTAAAATTTTCTTTTCATTATAAAAACATTTTTTTAAATGTGGAGTGGGGAGGGGCAAGATAGCAGACTAGAAACAGCCCAGGCTCACAGCTCCCAAGGAGAGGACTGAGAGTTGTGGATAGATTTCCATTTACAGATGGGCCTTTTTGGAAAGAACATTATGAATTACAGCAAAGAAAATAATCAACAGAGTAAACAATGCCCAGAAGTACACAAACTACACACCTGATAAAAAGCTAATATGCGAAATTTCCTAAGAACTCAAACAGATATGCAAGAATAAATCATATAAACCCATAAAAAGTGGGCAAAAGGCATGCATAGATGTTTTTCAAAGGAAGATAGGCAAATGGCCAACCAGCATCTGAGAAAATGCCCAACATCACTAATTTGCAGGAAAATGCAAATTAAAACCATAATTAGATACCCCTGCAGAATGGCTATTATGAAAAAGTCAACAAATAATAGATGGTAGTAGGGATGCAGAGATAAAAGAATGCTTATAGTCTGTTGGGACTGCAAATTAGTACAACCTCCTTGGAAAACAATATGGAGATACTGCAGAGAAATAAATGTAGACATACGATTCAACCCAGCCATCCCACTACTGAGTACATAGCCAAAGAAAAAGAAGTCATTTTATCAAAAAGACACCTGCACTTGAATGCTTATTCGCAGCACAATTCACAATTGGGAAGGTGTGGAATCAATCCAAGTGCCCATGAATTCATGAGTGGATTTAGAAAATATGCTATACATCCGAGTATACTCTGGAGTGCTACTCAGCCACAAAAAGAAACGATACAATGTCTTTTTCAGTAACTCAGATGGAACTGAAGACCATTATCCTCAGTGAAGTATCTCAGGGATGGAAACACAAACACTACATGTACTCTCTAATAATTGGGAGCTAAACATGGGCACTCCTTCCGGATATCACTGGGTATCAAGAAGGGTTGAGAGTCTGAGGGGTAAAATCTAATCTATTGGGTACATTGAACACGATTCGAGAGATGGACACAATAAAAGCCCAACACCAGCATTACAAAAGATATCCATGTAACAAAAACATTTTTGCCCCCTTAATATTTTGAAATTACACACACACACACACACACACACACACACATATCCACACACATCCTGATCAGTATAAATTTGCATTTCCTTTACCCCTCCCTCAAGGTGTTTGTTCTCTGCTTCTGCGGGAGGCTATGCTTCCCAGTCTGTAAGACGGTCAGCCCACACCCTGCAATCCCTAATGAGATATAAAGCTTTCCTTTCCAAAATAAAAATAAAGAAACAATAATCATTGAATTATATTGATTTGCTTTCTTGTTTTTCATGAGTCTTAACAGAATATAAGCTTGCTGGCAGCAGGAACGTTATTAGCCTTTGTTCTCTAATATATCCTAAATCTTGGCATGGAATCCATTCTCTTGAAATGCGACAAAAGTGAGGCACATCAGAATAAGTAGCAACATAAACATAGGGGGCTCTTAATGAAAGTCTGATGAACAAATCAATAGGGTATATATTCAAAGAGAATAATCGGAGGTTAGCACTACAGAAAACCTCATTAAAATATCTCTAAAGAAAACCCTAAGAAAGGGAATGTTCTTCATGTAAAAGAGTAGAAATACCTTATTCTGTATCAGGATTAGGAGGGATTGTATACCAAAGGAAATCAAAGTTAAGAATGAAAAGATAGGGAGGTGCCTGTGGCTCAAAGGAGTAGGGCACCGGCCCCATATACCAGAGGTGGTGGGTTCAGACCCAGCCTCGGCCAAAAACAGCAAAAAAAAAAAAAAAAGAATGAAAAGATAATCTAGTTTATAGCCACATGTCAACATTGTCATACTTTCTAGGAGGAATACATATCTTCAACGTGGATATGAGCTTATGTTCTTAAGGGAAAAATACTAATACATTCTAAAGATAATGAAATTAACTTCTCCATAAGTATATTTGACAGGATAAAAAGGTAGAAAAATAGTGTTGACCTTGCTTTATTATTTTAAAATGCTAACTGTAGAAAGGAAATTCCATCAAAATTACTTTCTAGAAAGTTGTCTTAAGAAGCAGATAGCAAGAAAGCAGGGAGTTGCTGCTTCTGAACATGAAATCATGGGGTTGCTGGTAATATTACAAGAAGTAAAGTTATTCAAAGACAAAATCATTAGCTATTAGATAGCTCTTTTTGCCTAATAGATGATAATATGAGGAGTTAAAAATACCATGTCACAGCAGCCTTGAACGCTAATCCTGTATCATTCTTTAAATTATTAACAAACAACCTTCTTGCTATAAATCAATTGTAAGTAGAAAGTGGCATTAAATCTGAAGATTTAAGATTTAATACACAGGATAAAATAGCAAAAAGAAATCTATAACTATCTATCCCAAGTCACCAATTCTGCTGCTTAACTATCATGTGCCTTTGGATATGTCATTTGTCCCTCCCTGGGTCTCAAATCTCTCATCTTCACAGAGGGGCAATGTCACAAATCATTGCTAAGGGTATGTCCAGCTCTTGTATTTGGCGATTTACTTACATTCAATACACAGGACAGCGCTGTGATAAGTAAAGCTCAGGCAGGATCTGAGACAGGACTAGAGCAGAGTCATGGTTAGAGAAAGGCTATCTATCGATGCTGGGATAAATTCAGTGGAGGGGGAGATTTCCAGGAACCACGATAGTTGTTTTCTAATGAAAGATGTGGAATAAAAGTAAGTCAATGCCTCAGTCCTCCCTGTCTCAGTCTTTTTACACTGGGTATTGATACCCCAATTTCAGCTGGGTTTGGTGACACACAATGTGATGGCCATATACATGACCTTTGTTCATATCATAGTATGTACAACAAGACACATTTTTTTGTATAACTCTTGAGAAGCAGAAGCCAGGAAATTCTGATTTGACTGTCCAAATGGACTGAATGGCATGTCATGCCTGGGGAAGTTTCTCAAAAATCATCTGTATTAGTAAGTGGCAAAATGCATCCATTTACCTAAAAATCCCTGCTTTACTCACAGAAATCCTAATGGTACCCACTAATCTCATATAAAAATCATAAAATCAATAACTTTCTGTTTCTTCAAAGTTCTTCCTATTTGGGGAGAGGTTTGATCTCATTTCTTAGCAGGGCACTATAAATGCCCACAACTATGTCTTTAAGTAAAAACGTCTTCTCTTCTTCATAAGAATATTTCCACTGAGCATAATGCAGGTTTTATGAATTTTTTAGCTGGCATTCTTCTTTTCCTTGCACTAAAATGGAAAATGGGCTTCTCAGGAAGCTTTTCTGAACCTTAAAAAATTTAAAGAGTATGTTTCCTTTTTCCATTTCTAAGTTTAGCAGCGCAAGAATGAGTCTAAGCATTTCATGCCCTAATCGCTGCAAGATACACGTTTCTGAAAACCATCAGGATTGGTTGTCCTGTACAGACTTCCTAAAAGAAATGTAACTCTTTCGTGGCCCACTTCTATACAGGGATAATGATATTAAAAAAAAAAAAAAAAAATCTAACAGAAGACTGGCTCTCCCGGCAGAGCTCCTGGGCCTTCCTAACACCACACTCTTCATACCTCAGGTGCTCAGGGACCTCCAGCTGCTGCCATGTGTCCAAATTCCAAAAAGCTCTCATCAGCACGGCTTGGTTCTCAGACAGCTGTGACAAACAATGTTAACCTGAAAAGCTAATTCACAGTGAGATGGAATGAGAGCTGCCACGTCTTCCTCTAGGGCAGTGGCTCTCAACCTTCCTAACGCTGTGACCCTTTAATACAGCTCCTCATGTTGTGGTCACCCCCAACCATAAAACTATTTTCATTGCTGCTTCATAACTATAATTTTGCTACTGTTATGAATCGTAATGTAAATATCTGATATGCAGGATGTATTTAGGTGACCCCTGTGAAAGGGTTGTTGGACCCCCAAAGGGGTCATGACCCACAGGTTGAAAACCGCTGCTCCAGGGGTATTAGTGTGGCTCAGAGTTCCCTGGAGGCTCCTCAGGTGACCTCAAGACAGAGGGGCTGGAAGCGCACAGCACGGACGGCTCCTCAGGTCTATATTGGTGGCTGGTCCTGAGCATATGTGTATGAATAAATATAAAATACTCCTAAGGCTAAATATAATCTGGGATAAGGTAGGAGTCTTTTTATAATTTTCAGCAGCCTGCAGTGTCCTGGGAAGAAGTAACAGCATATATTAATGACAGCAGAATCCTCTGCACTCCAGCCTCTACCAGGTAGTGCTCCTCCCAACCACCCTTGGGTGAGTGGAGGGAAGAACACGCAGCAAGAAATGCATCCCAAATTAAACCAGTCCTCCCTGCCCCCACCTAAGGTTTCATCCTTGGACAGAAACATTTTCAGAAGAAAAATAAACCTTACTTCCCAAACCTTGAAAATAGAGGACATTTTTACAGAAGTTTTCTTGAGAAGGCAACACGGGAAACAGCCATGAAGCAAATCTAAAAATTCTCAGGCATCAATCTCTGTCTCCACTGTCCTACTTCTCACACTCTCTCTCTGCTTCTGTCTCTCCTGTGGCCTTTAGTTTTCTTGCATCTTTATTTCTCTGTCTCCTCTCACTGCCTTTTGTGTTGAATAATTTATGCTGCTCTAAACTTCTATCATCATCTTCCTTTTACACTCCTATCAGTGTGATAAAGACCCCAGTTTTCCCCATCTCTCTCTCTGTCACTTGAGATAAGTGATGCCCAGTGCTAACAGGAAGCTGGGCAGGGAGGAGGGAAAGGCCTTGAAATGAGGGCCAGAGTGCTGGAAGGCAGGGACCACATGTGGAGACCCTGCGTGTCCCAAGGCCTAGAGTCCAAGAGATATGCTCAGAGTTCAGCTGTAGCTCAGGTAGGAAAGAATGACTGAGGTGGGGAGACTTTCCACTTGGCAAAAGAGAACAAGTGTGAAGCTCATGTTCAAAGTGCAAAGTCAGAAGAGCAGACCCACTGTTGGCAAGGACAGGAAACGGAGAGAAGCTGAATCCAGTCTCCTGGGGAAAGACTGACAACAAGCCAGAGAAGCTATCTGGATAGTAAGCAAGAGGCCAATGTGGTTAAAAAGGGAGTATATTGGAAGGTTACAGAAATGAAGGCAAAGCTTCATAAAGGAAGGAAACCAGATAGCTCCTGGCAACCAAAGGCAAAAAGTAATGTATGGTACCCTTTAGGACGCTACCATCAGGGTGAATTAATCTCAATAATTTTTGTCGCTCATGCAGGAATTAGGATGGACATGATAATGAGGATGGGAGGGAGGTGTAGGGATTACCATCATTTAGAGGCTTCAGAAGTACCCAAGACTCATCCCCAGGACACAGACTAAGTCTCCTGGTAGGATAGTTCAGTCCCTACCCATCTAATGAATGGCTAAGAAAAGAACCAAGCCTGATTTCACAGAAGGAGGCTGGTAGTAATTGGTATAATCCAAGTTCACCTCTCTGAAAGCCAGGGAGGCAGGCCCTGGGGCTTCCAGAGCTCCTCCACTGTTCAGAGTGGAAATGCAAAGGAACAGAGAGTAGCCCTGCCTCCTCTCTACAAACAGGACCATATATAAGAACTGAAAGACTAACTGTGGTCACGATTCCCAGAAGGCATCTCTGAAAGTGTTGGATAGTCATATAATCTGATTCAATTAGAGCTTTTCCTTCCCTCCCATTTAATAGTGTTACTGGGATTAATTAGAATCACAATACAACAAAGACTGTAATTTTGGCTTCATGGTTTCTTTTTCCTTCTTCTCCTTTCTTAGTCTTCTTCTTCCCCCTCCTCTCTTCTCCTTCCTCTTCTTTCTCCTCCTCCTCTCGCTCTTCTTCTTCCTTTCTTCTTCTTTTTGGCTTTTTCTAGCTCGAAAAGATGTGTTTTCTAGTTTTCTGTGATTGCATCACCAGAGGCAAATGGAACCATAAAATCCTTTGTACTATGGTAATACAGCTGAACACCTTGTCTCCTCCCTTGGGGGGGGGGGGGCGGGGGGGTTGCATTTAAAATAAAGTCTATCAAGTTCAAGCAGATGGGTTTAACAGAAAGAAAATTTAGACCTTATAGAAGGTAAATTTGTAAGGCAATGAGGAAGAGAACTATTTGGGGGGTAGAAGGATTTTTAATACTACTCAAATTTTACTAAGTAGCCCACTAGGTAAAGCTGATCTTAATTTTTGTGATTTAAAAATTTTTTCCATTGTACCTACAGGTATAGCAATATTCCTGCCCACAGTTGGGACTATCATGCAACACTGCCAAACAAGAGGCCTCTAAGCACTTTGGAATGATTTATCAAACCAAAGAAAATTTTTTTCTTGGGGAAACAAACTATACAGCAATACAGAATCATAAGCTAGTCTATAATAAGTTGCTTTGAAATCATCAGGGAGAACAAATAAAATTCCAACAACAGAACTGATGTCAGTTTCCTCTTCAGCTCCCACATTGGCATTTGGGTTCCCTATCAACCTAGCACAGCAAAAGATACTGACCTCACAGCAAGACATATTAAACAGAGATCATGGCAGTTTTCAAAAAAAATAAAAGAACAGGAAATTGAGTCCTCATCCACAAGGAAAGATAGAAAATGTGGACAGACCAATAATAAATAACAAGATTGAATCAGTAATAAAACTTTTCATCAAAAAATCCTAAACATGATAGCTTCATTGCTGAATTCTACTAAACACTTAAACAATGAACAGTACGAATTCTCCACAAACTATCCCAAAAAATTAAAAAGGAAGATATACATCCAATCTCATTTTTCAGACAGCCTTCCCTACTTTCAAAACCAAATAAGGAGACAATAGTAACAACAAAATAACCCCTACAGGCCAATAACTCTGATGAACACACATACAAAAAATCCTCAAAAAACATACTAAAAAATATTTCAATAGCACATTTCAAAAAGAGATCATTCACTATGAGCAAATGAGATTCATATCAGGGAGGTAAAGACAGTTCAACACACAGATATCAATAAATGTGATACATATAGAAAAACATGATTACTTCAATAAATACAGAAACAGCATTTAATGGTATTCAATATCTTGTCATAATAAAAAAGAAAAAAACTCTCAACAAACTAGGTATAGAAGGTATGTATCTTAATATAAAGGTCCTAGATGACAAACCATAGCTAACATCACATTGAAAAGGGAAAAGCAGGAAGCAAGGTCTGGAACAAGACAAGAATGTCCACTTTAATTACTTTTATTCAAGATATCACTGGACTAGACAGAGCAATTAGGCAAGAGAAAGAAATAGAAGGCATCCAAGTTGAAAGGAGGGAGCCAAATTGTTTCTGTTTGCAGATGACATGAGCTTATTCATAGGAAAGACTAGACTCCACCAGAAAAAAAATTGTTAGAACAAGTTCAGTAAAATTTAAGGATAAAAAATTAAATATACAAAAATGAGTAGCATTTTTATACATTTATAGTGAACTTCATGAAAAAGAAATCAGTAAAACTATTCCATTTGCAATAGATAAAAATAAGATAGCTGGTAATAAACTTACCCAGGGAGGTGAAATATATCTACACTAAAATCTATAATAATGCTGAAGAAAGAAATTTAAGGTAACACAAATAAATGTAAGGATATCCCATGCTCATGGATAGGAAGAATTAATATTATCATAATGGCAATACTACTCAAAGTAATCTACGGATTTCACAAAATCCCCATGAAAATACCAATGATAGCCTTTATAGAAATAGAAAAAAAATTCTTAAAATATATATGGAACACAAGAGCTCTGTCAATAGCCAAAGCCATAATGAGGAAAAAGATCAAAGCTGGAAATGCCACACTGATTGGCTTCAAAATAAAACACAAAGCCATAGGAACTATAACAGCATAGTACTGGCATAAAAAACAAATACATAATCCAATAAAACAAAATAAAAATAAAGATTCAGAAATGAATCCATACACTTACACTCAATAAATTTTGATAAAGGTAGCAAGAACACATGCTGAGAAAAAGGGAGTCTCTTCAAAAATGAATGGTAGTGAAAAACCTGGCTGTCCACAGGTAGAAGAATGACACTAGACCCCTACCTCTGACCATACACCAACATCACGTTAAGACTTAAGTATAAAAGTCTAAACTATAAAACTACTAGAAGAAAAATATGGGGGGAACACTTTACAATGCTGAAAAGGCAAGTATTTTTAAAATAAGACCTCAAAAGCACAGGCAATAAAAGTGTTCTGGGAGACCAAGGTGGTAAAAAACAATGGAAGTCAGACCAGCCTGAGCAAGAGAGAGATCCCTTATCTACAAAACTAGAAAAACTAGCTAGACACGGTGATGCACCAGTAGTCCCAGCTACAGAATGATCACTTGAACCCAGTAGTTTAAGGTTGCAGTGACCTATGATGACTCCACTGCAATCTAGCCAGGGTGATAGAGCAAGACTCTGTCTCGAAAAAAATAAAACTTTAAAAATGTAATTACATCAAAATAAAAGGCTTTTGCAAAGTAAGAGAAAAGGAAACAATTGACAGAATGGAAAGATAACTTAGGAAGTGGAGGAATTATTCACAAACTATACCTTGAACAAGAGGCTAATACCCAGGATGTATAAGAAACTTAGCAAAAATAAAACCACCAATTTTTTTAAATTATTAATTTTAAAAATGAGCAAAAGACCTAAACAGACATTTCATGAAAGAAGATATCAACATGGCCAACCGTTATATAAAAAATGCTCAACATCTCTAATCATCAGGGAAATGCAAATCAAAACCACAATAGTATATGCATAAGTACACATGGATACATACATATCTGCATACACACACATACACATGATACCTCACACATATACATGATAACTCACTACTTACCAGATGAAAGGTAAGTATTGGTGAAGATGTGAAGAAAAGGGAACACTTCCACACTGTTGACAGATTGTTAATTAGTAGAGCCATAATAGAAAATAATATGAAGACTACTCAAAAAATTGTAAAAAAAAAAAAAAAAAAAATACCCTATGGTCCAGCAATTCAAGGAAATGAGATCAGTACATCAAAGAGATATCTGCATTCCTTATTTATTGCAGCACTGTTTACAATAGCCAAGACATCAATGCACCCTAAGTGCCCAAAAAAGGATGGATAAAAAAAATGTGGTGTACACATATACTATGATGGAATATTATTCAGCCACAAACAAGAACAGAATCCTCTCATCCTCTCATTTGCAATGACATGGATGGACCTGAAGACTATTATGTTAATTGAAATATGCCAGACACAGAAAGACAAATACTGCGCGCGCGCGCGCGCACACACACACACACACACACACACACACACACACACACATGCTGGGATGCCTCAAGCCAGTTAGAAGAGCTATCATCAAAGAGACCAAAGGTAAGTATTGATGAAGATGTGGAGATGCATGATCTTGCCATATGTGCAATAAAGGAAAAAAAGAATTGGTATTACAAAAGTGGAGAGTAGATCTGCGGTTACTGGAGACCAGGGAGGAAAAGGTAAAGGGAGGATGGGTAGAGGTTGGTCAATGGGGACAAAGTTACAGTTACATAGAAGGAATAACTTATAGGGCTTTGTGGCACTGTAGGGTGACTGTGGTTAATAGTAAGATACTGTATATTCCAAGATAGTTAGAAGAGAGGCTTTTGAAAGTCCTTATCCCAAAGGAATGATAGATGCATCAGCTGATACACACTACCCTGATTATATCCCATATGTCATATGAAATGTCAAGTTGAACCTCATAAATGTGCACAACTGTCAATTTAAAAATAAAAATAAAGCATATAAATTGAAAAATAAAAGAATGTGAACACCTTTTTAGCACCTGTGGACCACATGTAACATGGACACAACCATGAAATTAGCCAGAACTATTAGATAATTACTAGAACAAGTATGTGTCTTAAAAACCAAAAGATATATACATGGCTTATGCAGAATATTTTAAATTTTAGAGTATATCTGACAAAATTACAAAATGATTCAAGGGTCAATGTGCAAATTTTTCATACTGTTCTTAACCACAGCTTTTTCTAGAAGTCCATATTTAGAATGCCCAGAATAAGAAAGAAATTGAACATCTGGTGCTTTCAGAGTCCATGAGAGGGTCATAATTTATGGCAAACAGTGCATATCCAGTTCAGAAGTGTATGCTTTTGCCTAGCTCCAAGAATATTTCTGGATCACAAATACAGAGAATTAATTTGTCACTGGAATGTACAACATCCTTATGATTTGGAATTTTTTTTCCAACAGCTTATTAGCAACATGTTTCTAGAATTAAGTTTTATTGGCAGCAATAGAGGAGACAACCATTCTATAGTTAATGGAAACCAATTAGTAAATACTCAACACCAAGTTAAAGGCCATAAACAGTTGGAGTAACTTTGGGGTGAATATCTAATTCAGTTAACGCTCAATAATTTGGTTTGTCACTATGGTGCATCTTACAAGGGTACATGTGAAATCTACTAGGTGTAGAATATAAATGTCTTAACACAATAACTAAGAAAATGCTGTGAAAGCTACGTTAACCAATTTGATGAAAATATTTCAAGTTGTATACAAAACCAGCACATTGTAACCCCTGATTGCATTCATGTACACAGCTATGATTTTTTTTTTTAATTATAGATAAAAATATGCACCATAGATGTGGCCTAACCCATCACCCTCCCTCCACCCAAACCTCCCCCCTCCCTTCCCCTTCCTTGGTCCTTTCGTCATAGTCTTAAGGTATAGTTGGGTTATAGCTTTCATGTGAAAGCTATAGTTTAGCTTCATATTAGGGCTGAGTACATTGGATACCTTTTCTTCCATTCCTGGAATACTTTGCTAAGGAGAATATGTTCCAGCTCCATCCATGTAAACATGAAAGAGGTAAAGTCTCCATCTTTCTTTAAGGCTGCATAGTATTCCATGGTATACATGTACCACAATTTGCTAGTCCATTCATGGGTCGATGGGCAC
>CAUYPK010033999.1:0-22702 GCA_963574355.1 Loris lydekkerianus
ATCCAAAAAAGGATCGTTTTGGTTGCGCAAAAGCAATGAAGAACAAACCTCGAAACGTGACAATTTCTGCCGATCGTTTAAATCGTGGGGCACCCACTTTTCGAGCTTTTTGACCTTTCCAATACGTTTTAACCCATCAAAAACCACATGGGAGCTGACACTCAGTTCTTCCGCCATCCCACGCACCGTTTGTGATGGGTCAGTCTCCACCAGGGTCCTCAAATCCTCGTCCTGTATTACTCTAGATCGACCACTTCGGGGCTCATCTTCGAGGCTAAAATTTCCGGAACGAAATTTCACAAACCAACGTCAAACAGTGAGTTCATTAACACTGTCATTGCCAAATGCCTGGTTAATTTTTCGGGCTGTTTAGGCAGCGCTTTGGTTCAATTTGAATTCTTAGAGAAAAATTGGCCGAAAATCGCTTAATGACAAATATAGTAATAGGCTGAAAAGAATAAAAAAAATTAAAAGTAGAAAAAAATGAACAGCATCAATGTATAGAGTACAAAATTCTCCATGGACCAGTATATACCACGACACAGTAGAATAAATATTTATTGAGATATGGAGCTACAAAAACACATGACATTAAAACGGACAAAACCTTTGAAACAACCTAACAATTTATAAGGCTCAAAGTGCCTTGATGTTAGAACTTGTTAGAGGCAACAATAAAACAAAAATTATGCACATTTTATTTATGAACACAGGTGGAAATCCCTAAGTGGAGTGTTGAGGGAAGACTGTGGCCACATGTTGTATAGTTGCTCACACTGTAGTACAAGGAAAGCTGCGCAATTCATGTAAAAGTGGGAGAATGTTTTGGAAAAGAAAAAGAAAGGTTAGATGAATAAGTACTCCAATTTTCATAATTGATTAAAAAGTCTCTACATGGGAGTGGCCTGTAGTCAGCTCTGTCCCGTCAGCTCCTCCATGCGTCTTGCTTGCTTACTGCTTATGTACTTATAGTAGTTTGAACTCATAGATTCTTAATTCATTCATGGGATTATAATTCTTTACTATCAGTATCGAATTTGGTGGCTGCACATTTTTCAGATTTGGCCTCCGGCTGCTGGGTCCTCAGTGCAGGAGGCGGCCGGACTGGCCAGTGAGAGGAGCTGGGGAGGCCAGAGATCTCTGCCTCAACATACCCGTCCTCCAGTGCAGAGCTGTGAGGGACTTTGACCACTCAGGGCCTTCTTCTGTAGATGAGGAACCCAAGGGGGACTGTGACTGTCCAGGGTCACCTGGCTCCCGCAGGCCCAGCCTGGGAACAAGGGACGTCCCCGTCCATTTTGCCAGGCAAGTCTGCAGGGACAGAGTAGTGGGCTGGCCGAAGCCTTCAGCCTTCTTTCCAGTAGTTAAAGAAGGGGTCAAACACAGTGGTGTGTCTGCCTGGCCTGTGCGGACTTCTTGGTGACCAGGAAGGGGGACTGCAGTGCTTGCTGCATGTGGGTGAGCGTGGTGTAGGCAGGTGGCTCTGTGGCCACCAGGTGCAGTGTTGGGGGCAGGATGGCAGCATCTCCAGCTGTGATGACAGCTTCCTTCCTGTCCAGCCTCCTTGTGCACTGGGAGCCCTGGTGCTGTAGTGACCATGCTGGTGCGAGGGCCTGTCAGGTAAGAACGATGGACCTACTCACAGGGTGCCCAGCCCTTGCAGGCTGTGGAGCAGTGGGGGCACGTTGCCATCTTGGCACTTTGTGATGGTCACAATTCTGTGTTTTTGCTGAGGTTCTTCAAGTCCAAACTAAGATCATCTGGTGGTGATTTTCTTGCCTTTTAATGTTTTGGTGAGGCTTTTATTGAAGTTCTCCCTTCCTGTCCCCCTCCATGACCCGAGGTTCAGCAGAGTCCCTGCTCTGAGAGGAACTTTATTCCTTCTTGAGCTCGTCATTTCACCTGGGTGGAAGCCCCGAACTGTCCTGTGGGCAGCTCAAGGCCAGGTAGATTATGAACTCAGCTGGCTTCAGGCCAGCCTGTGCTTTGCTGTGTCACTGGGGAGAGCTGCTTTCTCACCTTCCATCACTTTGTTGGCACCTGTTAAAAGCCTCAGTATGGGAATTTTGTGAAAGGATGTAGTTTAAAATGGGCTTTTTAACATTTGCTTAGATTAGGAACTTGAAGTTCTATAAGCAGTTAAGTCCCCTCACGTGTGATTGTGGAGGGTCCAGGCTGTCCTCTCCTACCTCAGGCCACAGTGTCCCCTCAGCGCCTCTTCTGTGAAACAGTATCGGGGCTTACAAAATCCTTGGCATTTGGTGCCATTTATAAATCTGTCATTTTCAGCTTGTTGGTGCAATACTCAGACTTCACCTTTCCCGGATGTTTGGAGAGAAATGCTAGGTGTTAGGTGTTCTATGGAGCAAGACAGCTGGCGCCAGCTTCACCCGCTGCTTGTGTGCTGCTTGACAAATGCTACCCGATATAACGGCCTCTTGTGCCAGGCATTGCGACACAGTAAGACCAGTACGCAGGGCCGTGAGCCAGTTGTCCTAGGGAAAGCTGATGGGCACAGGCAGAGGATGCCTTTGTATCCAGTCTGTCAAGAGCTCGGAAGGGGCAGGTGACAGGACCAGGCCATCCCTGTGGGGCTGGTGCTGCAAAGCTCTGCTTTGGGAGCTGCAGAACTGCCACCCCACTCCTTGAGACTAAGATGGACCAGTGCTGCTTGACTGTGAAAGATCAGGGGCCACTTGTACAGGGGACACCAGCGTCTGCACGTTGTTAGGGAAGTGTAGACGGACAGCACTGGTGTCTGCCCAGGCGACTGTGGGGTGAATTTCAACCCAGCCCACTAGAGAGTGGTTCTCTGTTAGTGGGAGCTGCTTTTCCATGTGGGGCAGCCTGTGGGGACCTCTGCTGTGGGTTAGGTACCCACAGTGTCCACCTGTCTTACCAAGCTTGTGTCCTGGTGGGGGGGGGGGCAGTCTACGGAGACTGATGCTGTGAGTTAGGCACTGGGCCTTTACCTGGGGACTGCCTTAGGCCCAGGCCCAGCTCTTCTCTTGTGTCCTGAAGGACCCACAGTGGGTACGGGTTTAGGCTTCATCTGGGAGACAACCTCAATGCTCAGTCTTAGGCAGGAAGTGGGCATGTGAGCCGTCCTTGGGAGCATTCCAAATTGGATCTAGAGAAGGGACCCCTTCTTGTCTGGTGGTTGAACTGGGGGCCCATGAGCTGCTGGGTGCCAGGAAAGGGAAACAAGAGTCCAGGCCCAGGCACACAGGCCTCTGACCTGCAGGTCCAGACCTTTGGTGATTCTGGTCCTCTAGGCTGCCACTGCCCAGCACAAGCCTTTCTGCAGGGGTGGGGTGCTCTGGTTCCTGGGAGTGCCCCGAGGCCTTCTATCCAGTCCTCTCTGTGTTTATTCAGGTTCAGATTTAACTTCTATCCTTCCTCAGCAGCTGATAGAGAGGGACTTGAGTTCAGTTGACAAAGGCAGGAGTGGGGAGGCTGAGGGGCCCCTGTGGCTCATGCCCTGCCACAGGCAACACTCCACCCAGGGACTGGACTGGTCAGTCCGGAGGGAGAGGACTTAGGTGGAGGGACAGCTGGGGAAGGGTCCCCAGGGTTGAGGATGGGCCAGGTGCTCTCCCCAGTGGAGAAGTGGGGGATGGGCTGGCACCTGCTGCCCCTTCCTCCCTTTTGGTGGCGGGATTTGTTCTCTGTTCCCTGTTCTCCGTTCCCACCTGTCAGCCACTTTCAAGGGCTGAGTTGCCCCCCACCCCCCGTTGGTGTAGGCACAAGTTTGTGGTTGATCCTCAATGGCCTGACAGGAGCGTCCGTGTCCACTGGGCTCGCACACCGGGGACTACACACCCTTGCCCTTGAGGAGGCTTATTCTTTTCTTCTTTGATCTGACTGCCCCAAACTATAAGCTCCCTAAGAGGAGGGCGGCACATGGTAGGCGGCTGGGGTTTCAGAAAAGGTGTATCTGCGTCATACCCGGGGACGTCCGCCTGACGCTTCTCAGCACATGGTTTTGGGATTGTGGTGCCACCTGGGCTTGACCACACTATCTAGGCCAGACAGTGGTGGAACTGCCAGGTATGGTGGGCCTGCAGTGGACAGCAGTGATTCGGACGTCAACCTGAGCATGGGACTGAAGCCCTGGCCTATGTGTCTATTGTAGAGGATGGAGCATTGGACCCTTGCTGAGGCTCCTGCACCCGGTAACTCGGCCTTGCCACCCTGCCGGCGACGCCCGCTGGGGTCTGGAGCTATTTTGGCTGCTGCCTTTCCTTTGTTCCTGTGGTAAGTGGGCACAGGAGAGCAGCAGCTGGCAGCCCAGCTGTACCCAAGGAAGGGCCCCGGATGAGGGGTGTGATGCTGTAATTAAAGGCCATTTTAAAGAATCCCCTTAGCAGTTAGTTGAGGGGTCTGGCTGCCTGCAGAGAACATAATTCAATTTTGCGGACTCCCTCTCCCCCAGCTTTGATACCATTCCTACAGCCTTCCTATCCTCTGAGTTTTGTGTCTGTGTGCTGATTTTTGGTCTGATTCTGGGCCTCTGTTCACTCACCCACTCCCATTGTGGCCTCTGCACATTTAGGGCAGCACAGCAAACAGCTCCAGCCAGCCAGCACTGCCAGTGAGACACCCTTGCGCCTGCCTCAGGGGCTCTGCCTTGCAGCGCTGCTTACAATGCCTGCAGGCTCAGGGTCATTGCTACCCAGCGGCCAGGCCCTCCCTTGGTCCCAGCCTGCCATCCTCCCAGACAGATGACTGCACCCATCTCCTACTGAGTGTCAGACAGCCCCTTCCCGATGGGGAGAGTGGGGCCCCCAATCCAT
The DNA here is from genome assembly GCA_963574355.1 of Loris lydekkerianus. Taxonomy (NCBI): domain Eukaryota; kingdom Metazoa; phylum Chordata; class Mammalia; order Primates; family Lorisidae; genus Loris; species Loris lydekkerianus. The sequence continues at coordinate 4,797 of CAUYPK010033999.1, forward strand.
TAAACATTAGCATTGTCCTCCCAAGTGTGTCTGCAGAGCCCTGGACCAGGCTCGGGGGACACTGGGCTTGCCAGGCCACACCTCTCTGTCCGTGGCGTGTCAGCTTTTCCACTAACCACTTCAGCCATTTCCATGTGTTAGTGAGAGGAGGTTTCATGTTCTCCTTTCTGCCCAGGCAGACTGTCCACCCCAAGGCTGAATGACAGCCCCTTGGTGTTTACTAACCAGAATGTTCACCCCACTGTCAATCTGATTTCTGGACCAAAGAGGGTGGGCTGTTTCACCAACCCTGGAGAAACTCCCCCTGCCTGTGGGTCAGTGGGGCAGCCTGCAGGGTGCATCCCGGGCCTCCATGCTATCACGGCTACATCCCAGTGACTTGCGTGTGTGGTCGGAGTGTTACATTGCCAGTAATCCTTGCAGCCAGAGAATCTAAGGAGGGAGGACAGGGTGGGCATGGTGGGTTTGCACCTTGGATAAAGCTTTAAGAGCTCCTGGGACACTTGGTTCCAGCACTGTGCCCTCAACAGAGACTTGATGTCTCTTTTCTCCCCGGGCCCTGCACAGCCCATGGCTGTAGTGTCTCCTGCCCTGTGCCTCTGCAGCCCTGCATGCTGCTGCCTTCCTGGATTCTCAGACCACAGCCTCTTCCCGATGCAGAGAAGTTAAGAGCCAGCCTGGCACAAGCTGTACGTTCCTCTCCTCACTCTGGATGTGGGACTGGGAGGAGGAGTGGGGAGTGGAGCTGAACTGAAGTATAATGTGGACGGAGCAAGGAGGGTTGTCTTGTTTCCTAAGGTGTCTGTTGTGAGGACCAAGTTTAAACTTGGAGCAGTGCAGCCACTGCTCTAAATTTGGTTTGGTGAATATTCGTGGCCCCAAATACAAACCATGTTCTGGGGGATTCTTTGCAAGTCTGGAGCTGAAACTCTTGTGGTGATCTCTCGTATCATCTGCTTATTATGTAATGTGACAACATGGGGATGAAATAGAAACCAGATGTCAGGGCGGGGCGGTGGAATTCTTCCTCAGTGAGCCCAGAGCAGGCTGGAGGGCTCTCCTGCTTCACAGTGCCGAGTACCCTCAGGAGGACAACTTTGGAGGGGTTTTTGAAATTAAACAAAGTCTTGGCTGAAGGTAAGTACCAAGTCAGTATGTTTAACTCTTTGTTCAGGAAACTTGTGAGGGATTTTCTTTTATCTTGTTATGTAACTATACAGTGTCTTCCCAGGGACCTAGTGGCTTGTCACCTATGATCAACTTAGGATGTTTAAACCGATTCCCTGGTGGGGTAAGGGGCACGTGCCACCTTCAGCCAGCACACAGTGCGTGTGTCTGGGGGTTTAAGAGTGAAAGGGACAACATTCTTTCTGGTGGCAGCCTTACTGTGTGACCCCACTCCTACGTGGGGTGTAGTGAGTCCGGAAGTGCAAGGTCACTGGTAGACCCAGGCCCACTGCCAGGGTTGGGCTGGGGGGTGGGGTGGCTTTAGAGTTAGCAAACTCACTGTGTCTGCCGTAGCCAAGCCCCTGTGCCAAGCTGGAAGATCGGACACCCGGAGGCCTACAGTGCCTAGATGGCACCGTGAACATGGGGAGCTGGCTCCCCTGCATCAGAAGTGTGCTTCCTTCCCCCTAGAGGCAATAGCTGGCCGTGGATATTTCAGGTTACATATTTCACTCTATAAGTAAAAACAGAAAGTATCTTCCTTATTGTCATTTCTGTCACTAGCTGACCCTTCAGAGATGTCTGCAGGTTTCTCACCTTTCTAAGAAAATCCTGAGAAACAGAAGTATCCAGGCCCCTGCGTGGCCTTTGGGGTCACTGTGCACCACTGTTGTGCAGGCTGCCAGCTGTGCATGACTTTGGCTTCAAACAGAGCCCTTCTCTGTTTTCTGGGGATCCCAGGCACAGTTCTTACTCGTCAGAGGGTGGCTCTTAGGGCCTGGAGTCCATCCAGGCCCTGTGCTTTGTGCCTAAGACTCTCCTCCCCCTCCATGTCAGATTCCAGAGGGCTCCTGGGCACCCCCAGCCAAAAGACGGCACAGGGTGCGGCCCCAGGGATTGCCAGACAGCTTGGCCCTTTTTGGGTTTGCTGGAGTGTTTATGGTGAGGCTGAAGTGGTGGAAGACAGTACCACCCAAACAGGCCTGTGGACCTCGGCTCCCAGGTCACCCTGGGCCCAGGATTGGGGGTCCCTTGGGAGGTGGAGATGAGAGGCTCAGGCCCTCTCCCTGTACCCCTAAACATACCCATGTACCCCCAAATCACTAGAGAGCTGGACTATATGAGAAAAAAATGATAGGAAAATAAGTAGAAACCAGATCTACTCAGGAAAATGATCCCCAGGAAAGAGCTGCAGTTCCCTCTAAACCTGGATCTGCCATCAATTTCTAGAAGCAAGCTGAGGTCGACAGCATTCTGTGAGGTCTTGGGTGATCACAGAACTATGTACATATGACGCTTCTCAGTATGGTGCCAGGCAGGCGAGGACACCAAGAGTAATTTCAACCTTGGGGAGCACCGTGGCACTGAGTTCACCCCAGTGCTTCACTAATCTGAAATAATGGCTCCTCTTGTCTTTGTGTTTGTGGTCATCCTGCATCTTGTTAGACTCATGGCCTATGGGGACAGCCAGGGCCTCATTCCTGGTAGCCTTTAGGGGTTAGGGTCCTAGAAGTGTTTGCTAAAGATTTGTGTGTGCAAATGAAATTGTATGTGTGTGTAAATGCATTTAAACTTGAAAGGCAAGCTTCATCTGTCCATTAGAATTTAGTAACTGAATGAAACCAAGCTGCATGTACTCAAATAGTTTGAACATGATTGAAAACTAAACTTAAGTCTTATTCTACCTATAAATCTGGAAACTTTGGAAACTTTTTAAGAATATCTTTTGAAAATAGTTCATGCAGAACTAGTGGGTTTTTTAATACACAAAAATATAACAAAAGGAAAAGAAAAATTGGAAAGCCCCTTGCCTTTCCTTTCAGGGCCTGGCGGAGTGGCTTCCCCAAAGAAAAGGACAGAAGCAGGGGCCATCTTGCCACCAGTGCGTCGGTTGCAGCAGGGTGAGATAGCTGTCAGCTCACTGAGAGTGGCTGGTACTGGCTCACTCAGCAAAGCTGTCCAGGCCGAGGGACTTAGGAGTGTTACCTGTTGTCCAGAAAATGTACTAAGCTTGGAGGTTTGCCAGATAAACTCCCTGCATCGGCCACCAAGGTACCTGCTACCAGTTTCAAAGATGTACAGGCTACCTACCTGGATGAAATGGGCTGCTGGGTGACTGTCAGTTACTACTACAGTTAGAAGACCAAGTGGAAATAAAGTTAGGGGTTATTGACAAAAGCTGTCCCAAGAGCAGAGCCTCCTAGCCTGGTCCAGGCTGGCCAGAGGAAAGGTGGGCCGGGCAGCTCACCACAGTGGCCCTGGACTCTGCCACATTTGCACCACATACAGCAGGACCATGAGTTGACCACCAAGGGATGCAACAAGCAGGTTAGCATGCGGAGGTGGCCAACACAGGAGCTAGCCTATTACTGTACTGACGTACACGTGTCCAGTCTGTGAAAATTAGGTTAACTTCAGGAGGTGGTCAGCGCGGGGAGGTGGTCAGCTGTGGAGGTTCTGCTCTGTGTGTGTACATATATATACAGAGGGTACCACAAAATGTATACACATTTTAAGAAAGGCAAAAAAGTGTATTAAAAGTGTAGTACTCAATATATACTGATAACAAAAGATGAATACAGGTCACATCAAGCACCTCTTGTAATGGCACAAGTCAAAGGTGACCTACAGTTTTAGCATAGTTTTGTCCTTTCTTAAAAGGTGTATACATTATTTTGGCACCCTGTGTTTACGTACATAAATAGTCCTGCATGATAGTAAACACCCAGGCTGTATTATCCCTGGCCCCTATAAGTAGGTTAGAAGGCAGTTTGCCCCGGCATCTATGGCCCAGTACGAGGGTCACAGTTTCAAAGAGGGCTCCTGACTGCAGGACCTTGGAGCAGAACCCAGCAGTGTCCATAGGGCCTGGCCACAGGGACACCACCATCCTTGGAGCAGAACCTAGCAGCGTCCGTGGGGTCTGGCCACAGGGACACCGCCATCCTTGGAGCAGAACCCAGCAGCGTCCGTGGGGCCTGGCCACAGGGACACTGCCATCTGTGCTGTTTATTCCCCAGTCTAGGTCTCTTTCTAAAACAGCTTTTGAAAGACAGGAAGTTCACATCCACTTATTTTCCATGTTGGGTTTTTAGGATGTGTTCATGTCTGTTACATTGTGGCCTCTGTCCTCAGGGGGCTCTGAGTGCAGCAGGGCCTGGGTTGTTAATCTGCTTTTTCAGATTATTAATAATGAAAGCAACGCCGGCCACCACCTGCTGTCATTCCTTGCTCGCGCTGTTACCAGAGTTTGCACACCTGATGTCATTCAATCCTTGCAGCGCGTAACAAAATACTCCGGAAAGGCATTGCTCCTGCCCTTGGCTGCCCTGGTCCTGCTGATGAGGGCCTGGGCTTTCCAAATTTGCTACTTTTAATTCATATGTAAGGAAGCGGATTCAGAGAGGTTAAGCAACTGCCCTGAGGTCAGCTGCCGTCATGGGGAAGTGGAGATTGCACCCCAAGTCTGCCACACAGCTGGCTGCCTGCTTTCTCAGGCCCAGTGAGCTGGGCTGGAGCACGGCAGATGGGGCCCAGGGCGAGGGTGAAGAGAGCACCTGACACTTAAGGGCACCAGGGGTGAGGCCTGTGGAGCTGGTGAAGGCCTGTGGTTCCCAAGACCCGGTGGGCTCAGGTGGGTGCAGAGGCCCAGCTGCCACAGCTGCTTTCTGAGAATGAGGACTGAGGCCTCAGCACCCACTGGTACAAGACAGGGAACCTGGACAGCCTCGGGCTGACTGAAGTTTTCACTTGGTCCAAGTCTCAGCTTGGTCATTTCCTCAACTCAGGTAAAAGCAGAGTGAGTGGAAGATACAGAGATGGGGGAGGCACTCAGCAGCTGTCTCAGCACGGCTGTGCAGGGAAGGAGTGGTGAGACCGGGGGAAGCAGGCTGTGTCCACCTCGCCTGGGGGGCTGGGACGGAGGTGACTATGCAGTGGACACATGGTGGCCATGGCAGGAGGAGGTTTCACTTTATAGCCAACAGAACGTGAGGAGGTGAGAAAATTTAACTTCATCTAGACTCTAGAGCAGGGGTTCTCAAACTTTTTAAACAGGAGACCAGTTCACTGTCCCTCAGACCGTTGGAGGGGTGGATTATAGTTTTTAAAAAAAACTATCAACATATTCCCATGCACACTGCACATATCTTATTTTGAAGTAAAAAAAACAAAACAGGAACAAATATAATCACACTGCCTCATGTGGCCCGTGGGCCGTAGTTTGAGGACCCCTGCTCTAGAGAAAGATAAAAATAAACATGGTGCAGTGGATGAAAAGGCAAGAAGAGCAGATCCCTGACCCCTGGGGCTCCTGGGATGGTGTCCGTTAGACACCTCCAGCAGTCCTCAGAGGCCAGGTGGGGATGGCCCCAGGTGGTTTCCCACTGAGGTTGGAGTTGGGGCTGGTGCCCACCCTGTCCTCTGTTCGGGTTCCTGCTCAGTGTGCCAACGTGATGACATCTCCACACCCACTCTGCAGGCTCCTGGTGTGATGAGGAGGTGGCGTCCAGCTGGTGGCACCTCCTTACGGCTGGTGCTGCCTGGCCAGGGACTAGGCTGTGGTACCTGCCCCCCCCTGCTGGGGACTGTCTCTTCCCCTGAAGCTCAGCTAGGTGAGAACAAAACTCCAGGGGGACTCTAGGGCGGGAGCAGGATGTCCTCCCATTCTCAAGAGTGAGCAGTGTGTGGAGACTATTGACCTGTGATAGTTCTTGTTAGTGGCTCCTATGAAACGCTTTGGGAAGCAGGGTGGAGTGCTTGTCCTGGGCCTGGAGTGAGGGTTTGGGGGCTGGGCTGTCACTCTGAGTGTCTTGGTGGCTTCCACTGCACAGCTGGGAAAGAGGAAGTGCAGGTGAGACAGGTGGAGTGGTGGTGGCTGCCCTGTGGAGCCCCTCTGAGGGGGCCGTCTATCTCCAGCCCTGCACCCGCAAGCCACCGCAAAGGCAGTGAAGTTTTCTGTGCTGATGCTGTGGAGGGGCCTGCACTCTGTGCTGGTTGTCCAGCATGGCACAGTTTGCAGTCAGTCACCTGTGAGATTCATTGCTCACTTTACTTTGCATAGCCAGATGGACGTGCTGCCAGTTTTGTCTTGCCTTTGACTATGAAGCAAACTTACCAAAATTTCCATTTGATGCTTCCCTCTGGCTGAGGTTGGGGTCAGGGCTTTGGTCACTGTCAGACCTTTCTTCATGGGAGGGTTCTTGAAGGAAAACTGTTGTCCAAGCAGAAGAACTGTGGCCTCTGTGTTGTTCAAGTGAGGCCAGCCGAAGCCACAGCTCCTTTCCCCTCTCCTATGGGGGCCACAGCATTCAGACTGGTTTTTGGCGGAGCTGTGTTAATAGTATCAACAGAGGTCATTTCCATGGCTTGGGAATCATCCCTGACTCCAGGGAAAGAAAAGAGCGGTGCTCCCGTCTTAGGCACAGTCTCGTGGGCAGTGATGAGTAAGAACACCCTTGCTGTGGAGGCTGGGCACCCTCCACTGTTCTTACTCTGCTACTCAGGCAAAGCACCAGCAGGATTTAGAAAGTGACTGTGTGGATACCCTCATGACATCTCCGGGTGTTGTCTGCCACTTTGTGCCAGACTCGACGCTACGTGGAGGCAGGTACAGGACCGTTTCACTGTCACTGGGGCTTGGCAGGCATGTGGCACATCCTGTGGCAGAGGGGACTCACATGTTAACCTCATGCCCCTAGTCCCATGGTCATTGCTGGTAATGGCTGTAATGGGATGCAGACTCCTCAGGAGCAGAACATGGCAGAGGAGACACATCTGCTTTCCAGAGGGGGCCTCAGGCTGGTGGGAGCTGGGCCACCTGCAGGGGGAGACGTTGGCTGTTCCTGCTGGAAGGGGCCCTGTAGGACTCACGGAGGGACCACACCGAGCAGGTGCTGAGGAAGGGGAGGACTTGCAGAGGAGCATCAGATGTGGTCCCAGAGAAGGGAGAAGGCTCCGGGAGGGGTCACCTGTGGCCTTTGGGCACGTCACATGTGGTTAGTGCAATTGAGGAAGTGGACTTGAAATTAAATTAAGTTTTAATTTAACCATATGTGGCAAGTGGCTACCTAAAAAGCGGCTCTAAGGCAGGCTTTAGGGGAGGGCTGAGGCTGGTTCTTCTCTCATCTACTTGAACTTCCCCACTGGGATGAGCGGGGGAGCACCACATTGGAGCGGCCAGCGTCAGCATCAGCACATGGCCAAGTCCATTGTCCTTCTCAAGGCTGTCGAGAGACGGCCACAGGACAGGGTCTGGGTGACAGCGATGTAGGTGCTGACTGTTGCAGTCACCGGGAGTAGAAATTCTCTCAATGGCCAGGATAAAAAGGAGTGTAATGATGGAATTCAGGAGAAATTCATCCAGCACATGCGGAGTCCTCAGATGGGCCCCTCCTCTGCTGTCTCCTCCTTCTCCACCTGCACCATCTCCAGCTCTGTCCCCACAGGTTCTCAGCTTGTCCTGTCCCTGCCTTGCCTGGTCTGCCGTGTTCTTCTCCTGTTACACAACCTGAGAGCAGGGCAGTCTGAGTAGGCCCTGGAGCCAGGCGCAGCAGGCAAACAGCCCAGCCGAGTGTCCAGTCCCACATCTATGAAAGTCACCAGGAGTCAGCCAGTGCAGAAGGCCACACTTGTGGCCCTGCCCAGCTCCTGTCACTCAGGGACTCTCTTTTGTTTATGTGTATGCCATTGAAGGTGACCTAGCCAGTAAGTAAATGTGGGTCATCGACCCCATTCGACGTTTAGTGCAAACAAATGCGCACACCTGCTGTGACCTGTGAGAATGCCACCTGCTGGCATTTGTGCCTCTTTTGTGCCTGCCACCATGGTTGTGAGGGGTCAGAGGGTCTGCTGTGATCACACCCTGTGAGTATTAAAGTACCTTTGTTGTGGTTACCACACAGTGGAGGGGTCCATCCCTGTCCTCAAATACCTTTGCTTGGCAGGAGTCTTTCTGTTGTCAAAAGAAAAACTAATAAATAAAAATCCTGTTGTACAGGCTGGTCCAGTAGTGATGCATTTCCGCCCCACTGTTGACGATAGATGTGTTGACTTTTGGAGAGTGTTCGTGGTGGCAACTGCCCTGACCCTAGCTTCTGCACGTTTGGAATGAGACAGGCTGTGACAGGAGGACTGCCCCTGATCCAGTGTGGAGAAGGCAGTGCTGTCCACCGTACGATGCAGTTGAGTGTCTGAGGGGTTGTTAGATGAAAATAATTCTAACATGCTAAGTTTTATTTATTTAAATGCCACTGCAGCCTAGCCCTTGGGGGTGATGTGTGATGATTTCCACATGGTTGAGTCCTTGATAAATCAGATCTGGCCATGCTCTCGCGGCTCTGTGGGCAATGGTGACGTGTTCCTGCCCATGCCAAACCTGCACGTGCTGACCACGCCGGTCCTGCTTGTGCTGACCACATGGGTTTAGATGAAGAGGAGCCCAGAGCCAGGCTATGCTGCCATGTGGAGGCCTCTGCCGAGCCCTTCACGTTGTCCCAGTCGGTGGTTCTGACAGCCAGAGTTGCTGGGCCCAGAACATCCACCGTGTGTTCACGTGAGTGAGTCTCAGGCAAGCCCAATGTCTCCGAGTTGTGGGGCTCTGGCACGTGTGGAGCCCCGGTGTGTGTCAGGGTCTGGAAGTGTCTTCATGCGTCTCCATGACCCCATCTGCGCAAGGGTCTGCCAGCCTCTGAGAAATCACAGCTGGTCCAGGGCGCCAGCCGCATCATCTGTGCAGCTGGATTTGATCCTAGGTCCGTCTGCTGCTGGAATACCCGATGTTCCTCTGCTGTCCCCTGAACTTGTTTTTGCCAAACATTAGGCTGGGAGAATCACTTGGTTTGGCGTTTCTTGTTTTAGTCCATTCATCTTCATCATATGAAGTGTTTCTGTTCACTATGATGTCTGCAGACACGCACGTTCCGTGGTGTACTCAGGTCCTGTCTTTCTCGGTATCTTCTTGCTCTGCAAGAAGCAGTGTTGGTACCTGTCTGTGTACACGGTGTCCCTTGTATCTGAACAGTGACATTTGCGTCTTTGTTCTGAAAGTTTGCTTCCCCTTCCCACGTCTCAACTTTCTAAAAGTTGTGAATCGATGAACACAGCCCTTCTAAGGTTTGCTGTTCATGTTTTGGCCCCTGAGTAGCACAGCCCTGGGTCAGGGGCTGTGCCTCTGTGGTGACTGCAAGAAGCTGTCCTGAGATGGGAGGTGGCTGTTGTGGGACCACTTGTGCCCGTGGGGCCTGGCACACACAGGAACTTGGAGCTTAGTCAGCTAGTGATGTGTGAAGCCAGCCGTGTTCCCACTTCATGGGCAGGTGACTCTCCTGCTCTGACTTGGACATTTAGTCCTTGTGTTTACCTGCCAAGGGGAGTTGCTCTCATTAAGGAAACTGCAGCACAGGGAGGTCCCGTGTCTGGATGGGACCCCTGTGCCTGTCTCAGCCCTCTGCTGTCACACCAGTGTCTGAGTTGGATGGCGGCGTAGAGCCTGTGCCAGCTCTTCAGATAGGGCCCTTTGTGGCTGGCCTGCAGGTTAGTGGCCGAACACCACTCCGGGGGGGCAGTGCTGACCCCTTAGGGGGTTGTCATGAGGCCTAGCCTCTGAGCAGGCCGAGAGCTGGTGTCTGACCAAGCTGCAGCCCATGCCATCCTTGTGCCAAGGTTTGGGCTCAAGTGCTTCTCCAGTCGCTTCAGCTGGAACTCATCCAGTGGGGATGGTGGGGTCCAGAGGCTCCTGGAGAGCCCCACATGCCCCGAATCAGATCAGAGAGGTGTAGACCAACCCCTCCAAGAGACAGCACAAAGCTTCATTCTTTTCTTCTCTCCTTTAACATAAAAATAAACAGAAAAGAGTGTTTTATTTTTTTCCTATACCCCAGGGAACATCTTTTGGAAGCCTTCTAGATCACTGTTCATTCCTTTGGCAGGAATAATCAAATATTAAATGTCAAGGGAAATTAGACCAAATAGTTCCAGGACTGGTCTGTATTACATGGGCCTGTTTAGTGAGTTTAGTCATGAATCCAGTACTTTCCAAATTCATCTGCTACCCAGGATCTCCTGCTGCACCCCCAGGCCTCCTTTGACCTCATTGAAGCATGGCCCAATCTGGGGGTGACAGTGCCCATGGCTTTCCTGGCCTAGTCTGGTGGGGGGCAATAGTGCCCATGGCTTCCCTGGCTCGGTCTGAGAGGGTGAAGTGCCCGTGGCTTCCCTGGCCCGGTCTGGGGATGATAGTGCCCATGGCTTCCCTGGCCTAGTCTGGTGGGGGGCGATAGTGCCCATGGCTTCCCTGGCTTGATCTGAGAGGGTGAAGTGCCCATGGCTTCCCTGCCCCGGTCTGGGGGTGATAGCACCCATGGCTTCCCTGGCTAAGTCTGGTGGGGGGCGATAGTGCCCATGGCATCCCTGCCACCGTCTGAGAGGGTGACAGTGCCCATGGCTTCCCTGGCCCGGTCTGGGGGTGATAGCGCCCATGGCTTCCCTGGCCCAGTCTGATGGGGGACAATAGTGCCCATGGCTCCCTGGTGCGGTCTGGGGGTGACAATGTCCATGGCTTCTCTGGCCCCGTCTGGAGTGTGACAGTGCCCATGGCTTCCCTGGCCCGGTTTGTGGTGTGTGTGTTGGGGGTGCCAACAGCATCCATGGCTTCCCTGGCCCCATCTGGGGGGTGACAGTGCCAATGCTTTCCTTGGCCCGGACTGAGGGGGCAATAGTGCCCATGGCTTCCCTGGCCCGGTCTGGGGGTGACAGTGCCCATGGTTCCCCTGGCCCGGTCTGGGGGTGACAGCGCCCGTGGCTCCCCTGGCCCAGTCTGGTGGGGGGCAACAGTGCCCATGGTTTCCCTGGCCCGGCACACTCTGGTGGTGCAGTCTCTGTTTGCTATTGAGTGACTTATTTTCAAGGAAAAAGAGCCAGAAATGGTTAGATAAAGTTTTAAAAGAACAATGCAGTTTCTCTTAAATGTCAGCTAGCATTGTGACCCTGATGTGCAGAGGCCCTGACAGGTAGTTGAGGCCACAGGAAATGTCAGGGGATGACCTTTAGAATCAGTGTCAGCACTCAGCAGGCTGCCTCCTTCCAAAAAAGAGAGACTGGAACCAGTGAATCTAGAAAAAACCAGAAAACCAGCTGGGGTGAGAACGCTACAGGACAGGCTGTGACCATCCTGCACTGCTGTCCGGCATAGCCCCTGCACCAGGTGGAACAGGGAAGTCTTCAGATCAAAGCAATAGCACCTGGCCCAGGGCACACATGTGACCAAATATGCTGTGTTCCTGTGCGTGTGCCTGTGTGTGGTATGAACACATGCGTGTGTGTGTGCGTGGAGAGTGCACATTTTCTGATTGCACAAGTGGGATGCTGAGGGCACAGCTCTGGGATCCAGTCTGCGCTTGCACCGGGCCTCTGCTGCTTATTCCTGCTGGGTGACCTGAGGCGGTCCCTGCACTTCTATGTGCCTTGGCGTCCTTGTCTGTAAAATGGGAGTGTGACATCTCAGTGCCCCCAGGAGTCCGTGCAGGCGTGCCTGCTGCCTGGTGGCCCTTGGGCCTCAGGGTGGGCAGGAGCTGCTGTAGCGGGAGCCTGAGCCAGAAGGACAGGGAGGGGCCAGGACAACAGCGTCTGAGGGAGCTGGCCGTGTGTTTCTGAAAGATAGCCATTGTGGAACAGGTAGCGACGGCTTGCTTTTCTGGTCTGTTTGTGTAGATAGCTATCAGTATGTTGTGGGTTTTGGTGAGGACATTTATAAGCAGAGCTCAGCGGGAACACTAACACTCACTCAGAGTGGACAGCCCTAACCAGCCCGCGCTGGGAAGAGACAGCAGCGTCCCAAGGGGAATGGCAGGAGCTTTCTCTGAGAATAGGCAAGGAGGCGTTGTTCTTTTTCTCTAATGGAGACAGGCCCTGTTTGCGTCAGGATTTTTTAAAAGGAATGAAAACAGATGAGGTCTGGGGAATCTCTCACTCTCTCCTGCTGGCCTCACCAAGATCAGCCGGGAGCAGCTCTGTGCGCCTCCTTCCCGTCCTGCTCCTGTGTCATCCTGGTCGGCATTCACATAACTAGCTGTTTTGAATTGGATTTTGCCACATGGCAGCGAGAACTTGTCCGGGTGGTCTTTAACCCGTTTCTGAGTTAGTCTTTCTGGCCCGCACATGCTCCTCCTGCTCCCCCCAAGGGTAAGAACAGAAGCTGGTCTCTCACACCCCGTCCCAGGCCTGACCACTGGTAAGCACCAACCAGAGCGGCCCTCAGAGGACCCTGGGTTGGGCAGTGCTCGCATGGTACAGGTAGGGAGCTGAGCCGTGCTGTTTCTTGGTGCGGGGAACTGCCCCCTTTTCCTTGGGGTGACGCCTGGGGTAGGGCTGAGGCTCAGCCTTGCAGGCTCCTGCTCTGACTCCAGCTCTGCCCACCCGAGTCTCCGTCTGGTGGGCCTGTGACACCTCTGCACAGGCTGTAATTCGTTCCACCACTGCGTGCCCCTCTTAGGAACAGAGCATCCTCCCTACTCACAAACCCGCTGAGGCCAGGCTCTTCCTAAATGCAGTCCCATCTGCTATTAATCTCTGTAAGTGTTCTGCCTTTCCTCCATCCTTGTTGCCACCACCTTTCTCTGCCCTGGCTTCCTTTGGCTTTCAGAAGGACCTTCCAAAATGCCCATCTGATAGTTCAGCCCTCTGCCAACGCCCTGCCAAAGGGCTGCTGTTGTTTATGTCCTCCTGTGACTCCCACCTACCTTCAGCCGTGGGGCCCAGCTGTGCTCAGGACTCTGCAGGGCAGCTGTGTGGTGGACAGGGCCCTCTGCTGAGTCACCCCAGGGAATAGAAAACATAATGGGGCACTTCTTCAGCATGCATGAACGTGACCTGAGCAACCCTGTGGGTGCGGGCGGCGTCCGGGAGCTTTCAGTTTGACTCTGAGCTTGAGCTGCTTTTACCCTGGTGGGAAGCAGAGAGTGGAGTTGGGAGACTGGTGATTTGCATGGCTTTCTAGAAATATCTCTAGTAAATTTGCTTTCCTTTTTCTCTTTGCAAGTGGTGATTTAAAACCGTCCTGTTACTGTTAGTTCTAGGGCCCTAGCAAGTACTTAGCAAACACTTGTTGTTAAATATGGTTTCCTACTAAAAAGGCTTTCTAAGGAAGAAAGAGCCTGGCGTTCTTGCCCTTGGGGTTTGCATGCCTTCTGTTTAGTTTGGGGCCGCTTGAACTCTGTGCCCAGGTTTAGCAGCTTAGCTTCTCAGCACAGGGTGTAGACAGACCCCCAAATCAGGAAAACTGGGTGGCACAGGCTCAGTGGCTGGAGGGTGCCCCGATCCCTTTCTGCATACTGCTGGGTGTGCTCTGCATAGGGCTTGGCCCGGCTGCTCCTCAGGGCTTGGCTCCCGGTGTTGACCCCTCAGCAGCAGTAGGTAGCCATGAGGTAGCAAACCCTTGGCCTTTATCCTGTGATCCTCACCTGCTCCCTTGAGGTCCCACCCTTGCTGGGGTAGGTTTTATCCCCCTTTGATTACAAGGGGTAAGTCACTTCTAAGATGAGGTTTTCTGGGATTCCAAGGTTTGCAAGATGTTTACAATTATTCATTATAAAAGCTGGAGGTGAGGGGGGCAGGTGCTGGGAAACCCCTTGGGGGAATGAACAGAAACTCAGAGGCAGCTGCTTGGTAAAGGCTAGGGGAAGCCCCAGGGTAGAGGAGCCTGCTGACTCTGTCTAAAGAGCTGTGGCCAGTGATCATTTCAGGGAAGATGTGTCCCGTGGACTTCCTGGTCCCCTCATAGGCTTGGGTAAAGCAGCTCAGGACTGATCTAGCTGGAGCCATTTTCCAAGCTCACTGGTGTGGCCCAAGGGTTCTGGGCTCCCTTGGAGTTGGCTGCGGGCCTGAAGATGGTGTTCTGTTCTATTTCTACAGGGACTTGGAGTTGCACTTTGTTTTGTTTTTTTTTAATAGAACTATTTCAAGTGGAGCTTGCTATTTATTGTTTGGCTGGCAGCTGCTAATCAAAAGCTCTCAGCCAAAGGGCCTGGGGTGTGTGTGTGCTGAGTGCCCTTGGGGGTCTTTTAGTTCCCTGTCATTTCTCTTTGGTTATTTAAAAGGGAGAGTCCCCTCAAAAAATCCATGTGAAAACCTCCTTGTAGCTAACTGCCCCCTTCCAGAAAAAGAAAGAAGAAACTGTATCTTCTCCACTGGCCTTCCTCCAGTGCATATCTATGGACACGTGGATGACCCTGAACCCCACACACCTGACCCGTTACTTTGGCTCTAGTGCCCAGATAGGATACTGTTGTTTGCTTTTCTGGAACCAAAGAACTGCATTTTAAATAGGGTCAGAGGGTCTCTATTTTCCAGGCCCTGCCAAGCCTGCCCACAGTGGTGATTTGGTCACTGCTGGCTCTGGACTGGGTGGATGGCCATGTCTCACATCCAGCGGATGGCCGATGCTGGGAAGGGGTTGTGCTCTAACTCAGAACACCAGTGAGCAAGGGCACTTCGGGTGCCACGTGGCAGGCAGGGACAGCTCTGGCCTCCTTGGGGCTGGTTGTGCATGTGCTTTGCTAGGCAGCTGACAGGTGCCCCTAGGCCCAGGACTTTGTAGCGCCTGCACTGCTGGGCTTTTCCTTGGGCTGTGCCTGCTAACCCTCCTACAGGACACCCTCCTAGCCAGCACCTTGCTTGCCCTGTTAGACTTCCTGGCTGGGCTGTGTCCTGACCCCAGGATCTAGCCTGGGATCTGCTGTGGTGCTACAGACAAAGGCTCTTCCCTAGGAGCAGAGAACTTTTGAGAACAAAGGTTCTTATTCTCATGTGAAAGCAGCTGACCCCTATGGAGAAGAAGGAGCTGTATGGGCCATCTGAGCTTAGGCCCTTTTTCTAGAAATCAATGGAGGATGTTTGAATTCTTTTTTATGATATTTAATACATGTGGATGTAGAAGAACAAAATATAAAGCACCGCCACAGATCTCCTCAGTGCTGCCCTCCCCCCAACCTGCCAGCGAGGGTTGCAAGTAGAAATTAACCTAAATCAGGAAGACAGTTGTGCCTGTGTTAATTGTAGGTTGTCTTTTAAATTTGTGTTCCTTCTCCAGGCCTGAGCTGCAGGCTGGCTTCAGGCCTATCCACCAGGGCTCTCCGACACCATGTGAAGCCAGAGTCACAGGAGGACTGATCAGATTCCCTTCCCCTGTGGCTCCAGGGTCTTTCAGTGACATTCCCCTTAAAATCCCACTGCTGGCAGCTTGTGTCCTGCACAGGCCCCCACCCACACCCAGGTGGCTTCTCTGCGAGCTGTCAGGGTTCTCTCCACAGAGGCACATGGATGCCTGTCTGTTCCCGGCAGGCCCTGTTGGCATCACAGCTATTGTAACTTGTGTGGGTTGGCCGGCAGGGCCCCAACTGGGCTGCACTCAGCCCTGGACACCCTTTGCTTGGTCCTGGGCGGCAGGGCCAGCTCTGGCAGGCCAGGGGACTCCAAATGCTCTTCCTTGTGCCTGGGCTGCACCTGGCCCTGGACGCCTGTACTCGGTCCTGGCCAGCAGGGCCAGCTCTGGCAGGTCAGGGGACTCCAAATGTTCTTCCTTACCATGATTCTCCATTTTCTCACAGGGCCTGAGCGCTTGACATAAAAAGCTTCACAACAGAAGAGGTGCTGAGTGAGGGCCCTGGCAGGGTTTCAGGGGGTTTCTCTTTGTTAGGGACTTGAGTTTCTGTCTGATGTTTGGTGAAACCTGGGGCCATCCCTGTCCTCTGTGCACACCACTGTGTGGAGGCAGG
This sequence comes from Loris lydekkerianus, assembly GCA_963574355.1. Lineage (NCBI taxonomy): Eukaryota > Metazoa > Chordata > Mammalia > Primates > Lorisidae > Loris > Loris lydekkerianus. The sequence goes on from CAUYPK010033999.1 coordinate 20,732, forward strand.
CAACTGCTAGGTGGCCTTGCTTTGTCTTCCGTTTCCTTGCTGCCTGGCTCACTCACGCCATCAGTCATGACTGGATAAAGCTTTTTAAGAAAACTCTTCACCCTTCCTGTGTGGCAAATAATTCCCCTTCTTGTGGAGATCCAGCAGCAGTTTGGTGAGGGTCCATGTTGTTATGCAGGCCTGCCTCCTTTCTGGGCCTTTCCCTGCCCATGCACTTGCTTTACCGGTGCAGTGTCCAAGGCCCCTGTCTCGCCAAGCTCACTCAGTGACACTGACAGCTCCAGAGGCTTCAGCTTTTCCTTTCCCCTGAAATACATGGAAGTGTCCTTCAGCAATGGACTGCTTGCTGATGCTGGGTGTCCCCCATGGCCAGTGCCAGGTGTCCCCCCACGGCTGATGCTGGGTGTCCCCCTGTGGGTGCTGTGTGCCCTCCACTGGTGCTGGGTGCCCCCCACGTCCGGTGTGTGGGTGTCCCCTCACGGCTGGTGCTGAATGTCCCCCTACAGGTGCTGGTGTCCCCCCGACTGGTGCTGGGTATCCCCCATGGCTGGTGCTGGGTGTACCCCCACGGCCGGTGCTGGGTGTCCTCCCATGGCCAGTGCTGGTGTCTCCACAGTCTGGTCCTGTTTCTTATAGGAATTCACTCAGAGGACAGGGAACCATTATGGAAAATATAGCTCATATTTGGAAAAAAAATTAGTAAAAGCTGTTGATACATTTTCAGTTTAAATTTAAGAGGAATGGATTTTTTTCTGCTTAATATCAAGTGTTTTTGAGAAAGTCATTTAAATGAAATATAAATTTGTATTAACTTGACTTTTTAATTTTCAGTAATCTGATTAGAAAATAGTGTATCTTTTCTGTAGGTTGATAGAGCCCTGTTTATTTTATTGCCTCATTCACTTTCCCTAAATAAAAAGCAGTAAGTAAAGATTACGTGCTTTATAGAATTTAGGAAGTGGTGAACCATCAAAAGAATGAAGTTTGGAGTGATTTCAGGGGAGCTTATGGAGTGAGGGTTTGTGTAGGTTTGAGCACCTGAGTTGGGGCACAAGGAGTCACAGCCCAGGGTCACTCATGTAGCTTGGGCAGGTGGTGGGCAGAGCCAGCCTTGCCTGGTCAAAGTCCTGGGCCCCCACCAGGCTGGGGGTTGGGGTGGGACCTTTCAGGCCTCTGGCAGCGAAACCAGATGGGGTGAGGAGGCCAGCTGGGCCTGGTGAAGGGGCCGACTCCAAGTCCTCAGCCTGAGCTTTTAGCATCCGGAGGAGAGCCCTGTGTCTTTCTTCTCTTCCTTTTTACAGACACAGCGCTTGGCACACAGTTGGAACTCGCTAAAGCCATAAGGAAGAAGAAAAAAAAAATTATTTAAAAATATTTTACTCAGTTTACTTGGTCTGGAAACATACATCATAGCACAAGAAAGGTTGTGTGAAAAGTAGTTCTTAAATTGACGGAGCTTGTGTTCAGCACCCTTAGTTCTGATGTGGTATGTCTGCACGTGCACGGCTGGTCCTGTTTTCGTTATCCTGCGCTCGGCACTGCATCCTCTCTGCATTCTGGACCTCTGGCAGAGACTCCTTAGACACCTTCACCCTTGCTCCCCCCTGTGCTCCTGAGCTGAGGACCCTCCCGTCTCTGCGTCTCTAGCCTCTCCTGTGTCTGCTCTCCCCACTGTGCTCCTGAACTGAGGACCCTCCCGTCTCTGCGTCTCTCCCCTCTCCCGTGTCTGCTCTCCCCACTGTGCTCCTGAGCTGAGGACCCTCCCATCTCTGCGTCTCTCTCCTCTCCCGTGTCTGCTCTCCCCACTGTGCTCGTGGGCTCAGGACCCTCCCGTCTCTGCATCTCTCTCCTCTCCCGTGTCTGGCCTCCCCACTGTGCTCCTGAGCTCAGGACCCTCCCGTCTCTGCGTCTCTCTCCTCTCCCGTGTCTGCTCTCCCCACTGTGCTCCTGGGCTGAGGACCCTCCCGTCTC